>JARQOD010008390.1:0-35743 GCA_033576555.1 Oophaga sylvatica | reverse complement strand
AAAAAAATTTGATCCCTTCAATACAGAGCATTTTCTCTCAAAATCTGGAATACAGTTCAAACTGTTTACATAGGCCCCCATCTTTAAAAAAAATAAAGATTCATCCAAATAAAAAAACAGAAACTTTCCACAAAATCCTAAAAAAGCATTCATAAAGGACGGAAAAAGGAAAAGGGCTTAGTGACCCCAAAGGGGCATCACAAGGACTCAAAATGCCTTCGGGGGTGTAAATCCCCCATTTCCATTCATCCCCGTGTTAATGGAATAAGGTTATACGCCCCCCTGAGGTCAAGCTTGGTAAACCAAGCAGTTTTTTTCACCGGAAAAGGTCAGAAATAAGGGGAAAACGGGTATTGATATTTACAGTAATTTTGTTCAAGAGACGATAATCAATCCCGGGCCCTTAATGAACCATTTTTTTTGGGGCCACAAAAAAAAACCGGCCCCTAAGGGTAAAGAGGATGGTTGATTGCCCTTCCCCAATGTTTCCCTTGATATAAGACCCCCCTAGGTATTTCAGGTACAGACTTTAAAAAGGCGACCTTTAGGGAATTTACTCCCGGGCCTATTAAATACGCAGTATAGCCCCTAGGGGAAGGTAAGATGCAGATTTACTTCGCTAAACACATCAGAAAAATCAAACAAAAGTCAGGAAAACACCCGGCCGGGGGGAGGAGAAAAAAAATTTGTTGGCACTAACCATTTGGCAGCCCCAATGGTTAAGACACAGATTTCCAACCCAAAAAACAGGTTATGAGACTGTAACCAAGGGGAAACCCCCACTAAATGTCATGCAGATTTTAAAAACCAAAAATTTGCAGCACCCCTGTGACAGTTCAACCCTCATTATCACCTGGTAAAAACGGGGGTTTTTTCTCACCCAAAAGGGGGTAGAATCGACCCCCAGAAAAGGGAATGACCTGTGGGGGTATAAAGGGAAAACCCACAAGTTTAGCAAAATCATTCCATCGGGTTAATAGCGCTCCGAATAAACGAAACCCCTGAGCAGAAAAGGGACAGAGAGAATCGGGCATTAGTAAAAACTTAGTTAAAACACTCCAAAAGACAACTGGCGTGCAAAAATGTCTTCCCCCTTTTTGGGCGGACAAAATAGCATGAGGGGCTCACCACGTAAAACAAAACCCATTGCGCTTTCAAAAATCATGACCGTCCCCCAGACAACCCCATCAACTGCAGGGCTCAGCAGCTGGTCAAAAGGGCAACACAACTCCACCATATTTCTCCGCTCACGAAAACGTTGTAAATTTTGAATCCAAATGACATGAATCATTAGCCCCAAGGGGGACAGGGAATCCCCCAAAAATCCTTTCATTTCACAGACCCTTCCGGAAAAGGGGCCGCCAAAAGCGTCGTCATTCCTTTTGGTCAGGAGCCCCCTGGGAATCTTGCAGTATAAAACTCAGCTCATCAAGCCCCTGTTTTAAAATCCCAAAAAAGGCTTTTTCAGTTTGACAGGACATTAGGCCATCGTACAATAACCCCAAAGCCTGAAAAATGCATCAACATCACTCAAAACAGGTCCCCAGGTTCGGGGAAAAACCCCAATCCTGAGGATCCCCGGCAGGAGAGAGATGATAATTTGAACCTGCTGCGCGCGTTTCCTGAGGACTTAATTTTAAAGGGCAAGAAACAATTTAAAATTTTATTTTTGAAATTTGAAACTTAGCTCGATCCCCTAAAAACAAATCGGGCAGGGGATCCTGGTTCCCAAAAGGCAACTAGAAGAATGCAGCAATACTCGGAAAACCTCAGTGGAAGCTGATCCACAGGCCAGACAACTGGCAAAACCATTGGAGAAAAGATCCTCCCACACCCAGAGTCAGGGGGATAAAAAAAAAAATGCAACAAAAAGAAAAAAATATCTTGACAACTTTTTTCCCTTAAAAAATATTTTTTCCCCCTTCTGTGGTACCATACAATTTTTATGGCCTTATTTTATGTTACGGTAGCTGGGAGGAAAAAAGGGAAATTTTCCCAGAGCGTTGGAATTATGAGATTGCAGTCCCCTGACTAACCACCGCAACTAAGGCAGCCTTGGAGCGTTCCTCGGGGGTCCTAACGCCTCGTCACGCCTGAGAAACAAACTACACCTAAAGTAAAATAGGAAAGCTATCTCCCCTAGGAACCCCAAAGAAAATAGAAACCCCCCAAACATGTATGGCGGTTAGACAAGGGGAAAACTGCCCAAGAAAGAAAATAGAGGGGCAAAACGCGGGGCCCAAATTCTAATAGAAAAGGACGGGAAAGGGTACTTACTGCAACCCCAGAAAACCCTGAAAAACACCAATCAATAATTTCAAATCACCTGAGATCCCCGGCCCCTCTACCACCTAAATTAGTTCTGGTTTTAACAAAAAAGCAGCCCTGAAAAACTGGAAAAAAAGCAAAAGTACAAAAACAGTGGCGGGAAATAAACTAGAGGGAAAAACCCCCCGGAGGGGACCCAAAGGGCCCCCCCACGAAGTCGGACCAAATGCAAAAATATAGCAAAAACACAAAATAAGAATTGTCTTATCTGATAGCAGGAGCGACACGAACGCAGGTACAAGGGAAAGAAGGGTTTAGACCAGAACAATTTATCACCGGCAACCCTGATGGGGGGAAGACTCCTTTATAAAACCAATCTGAACACCTTTTTTCCCAGTCCCACAATCCCCTAGTTCCGCTTGTAACCACCAGAGGGACCTTGCTCAGAATCATTAAACCCATTTCCCCAAAACTGAACCATTTAGTGAAAATTGGCAATAGGAGTTACAGAGGTCCTATATAAGGGAGGTTCCCTCCCCCCAGGGCTGCCCCGGGGTCAATTGTTTTGTTAAAATGTGGTTCCTGGTTCCTGGTTCATTGGAAGCTTTTGGGTCTTGCCCCTTCCCTGCTCTCAGATAGGACATTTTTTGTTTTTGTTTTTGGCTTTCTTTTTGCATTTATTCCTCACTTTTGTGGAGGTCGGCCAGGTCCCCTCCGGGGGGTTGGCTTCTAGTTTGTCTGGGCCATGTTGTTTGTTCATTTGCCCTTTTCCCGTGTTTCTTCATGGTGCGGGTTTGTTTTGTTTCACCAGAGAAAATTTAGGTGGTAAGGTCGTTGATCTCAGGTGTTTTTTTAATTTGTAGAGTTGGGACTTTTAGGGTTTTTTTGGGGTTGCAGTGGGTGTCCTTTGTCCTTTCTGTTGGGAAAATTGGGGGCCCCAAATTTTTGCTCCATACTGTTTTCTGTCGGTTGTATTTTTCCTCTTTTCTAGCCGCCATTGCAGTTTGGGGCTTCCTATGTTCTTTTGGGGGTTGCTCCCCGGGGCGGGTGGCTTTTCCTCTTTTCCCTTTTGGGGTGGTTCCTCTGGGGTGTGACGAGGCGTCTGGACCAAGTAGGTTTTGCCCACGGCTGCCTTTTTGTTAGGGGGCGGAAGCACCAAATAATATAGTAAGGGTTTTGCACTACTGAGTTTGTTTTCAAATGTTTGCAGAGTAATGTGAGTTGGGTTATCCATTGTGTTGAAAAGAAGGCCCAGGTTCAGGTAACCGTTTGCTGCTCCCTGCAACTGCAGAATCAGCGACCGGCAGCGCTGGACCACAGCCAGAGTTGGTGGCTGAGGATTCACGTGGTGTTGTAGGTGACATAACTTCAGTGTCGTGCGGGAAGTCGCCACAAAGTAATCTTCTCGTCTTCTCCTTCTCCTCCCCTCCACCTCCTCCATTGAAACTACTCAAGCTGTGTACTATTGGGTTCATACACAAAGTAGGATCTATACAACTCTCATTGGTCATCCTCAACCTGGTACTCACTCTCCTCAACCTGAGAGTCACCTCCCTCTCCTCTTTCCTGCTCTGACACGGCAGTGCCAGTCCCGGTGCGCTCTGTATTTGAGTCTCACTCAGGATCACTCCACCCCACCCGGTGGTTATATGTATGTTGATGAGGTCTGGATTTCTGATTTGGACCCTAATCATCAGTTCGATGGATACAACATTAAAATCGGGTTGGGTCATCTGTGAATATGCTTTCTCTACCTCTGTGATTCCGTGAATCTTTGAGCATGGACCTATGTATGACCCATGGAATAGAATGTGTGAAAATGTCTCTGCAGACTGGCCATCTGTGGTTCCCACGTCAGTTGGGGCGTTTGTGAAAAGATTTATGATTAGTGGGAAACAAGGGTTGATCTTGAGGCCGCCGCACCTCCTGTAGTTTGTTCAGTTGAGCTTCATTCATATAAACACTAAAGCACAGACTAGTCGAACCACCAAGCCATTATATTCCCCCATCCATCATGGACCTCACTTTTTCAAACTCATGTTGTATGTAACCCTTCCCTCTTTTAACCTGGTGTTTCACACCTATAGGTCCACACTGTCGCAGTCACCTGTCAGTAAAAGAACATTCTCACTATTTGTTTTCTATAGATAGTGTGCTGAACAACGCGTCTCTTTAATCTAACGAGTTTGATGAGCAAAAATGGGGCTTCCTGATTCTCAGGCATGCAACACTCCAGTTTTATCACATATAAAAAAGATTCTGATTACGCAAATAGAGCTCTTCCATGGATGAACCCCTATATCTTGCCTAACAATTTTTTAAGAGAAAATGGTGGCCTCCTAGATTCCTCACTTCATCACAAGTTTTATCACAAAATTATTTGTATATCAAATAGAGCTAGGGTTCAAAACCCCACTGTATTAGGCCTACACAAGTTTTAAAGGAAAAAATGGGGCTCTCTGATTCCTTCAGTGAACAATAGTTTTATCCTAAATGATTTGAGCTAAGCAATGGGCTTCCTGGCATGAACGCCCACAGTAATAGGACTAGCGATTTTTAAAGAGCGAATTGGGGCCTCCTGATTCCTCACTGGCAAAGCATTTTATCCCAAACAATTTGGTTATTGAAAAAGGACCCTGGTTGAACTCTATATTAAGCAATCTCGATTTTGAGCAGGAAATTGGGGACTCCTTGATTCTCTCATTGCAAGACATGTTTTATTCAGACAATTTAACATAAGCAGAGAGACTTCATGGACCTGTCTCATAAACACCAATATTAGGTACTAACATACTTTAAGAGCAATATGGCGGCCATCCCCTGATCTTTCACTGCAAACACAGTTTTATCAAATAATGTATCTTGGATTATCCAAAAGGGGCGCCCCTGGCCTGAACCCCTAAATTAGCCAAGATGATTTTTAAGATGAAATGGGGCTTCCAAAGTTCCTCCACTGCAACACACTGTTTTATGCAAACGATTGGAAATAGACAAATAGGGCCTCTTGGCTGAACCTCCTATATTAGGCCGATTGTTTTTTAGAGAAAATGGAGCCTGCCTGCTTCCTCACTGCAACACAGTTTTATACCCAAACAAAATTTGTGATTCTCAAATAAGCGGCGTCCTGCTGACCCCTATATCAGGCCTAATGAATTTTTAAGATTAAATGGGGCCCCTCTGATTCTCTCACTGAAAAACGACAATTTTCTCGCAAATCGATTTGGATTAGCAAATAGGGCTTTAGCACAGAGAAGAGCCCTATTAGGCTAACATTTTTTAAGAGCACATGGTGCCTCCTGAATACTCTCTAGACAAGACATGTTTATAGTCCCAAGAACGATTGGATAGCAAAATAGGGCCCTCCTGGCTGAACCCCTTTCTTATGCTATGACATGCTCTGCTGGAGAAAAGAGAACTTGATTGTCCAGATTAGGGGCAGTACGGGTTTTCATTTTGTCTTTATGGGGTGTGTAAAAGGTGGCCATTGTTACTTTTGGAGGGGTTCGTAACCATATGGGACATCTGTTCTTTAAAGGGGGCATATGTAAATCTAGCGCTCCAAAAGGATACTTCGGGATGCTTTGGGTTGTGGTTGAATGGGTCCTCTAGGGTACTATTGTTTGAGGCGGGCACACAAGGGGCATCTATTACTTCATTTAGGGGGTGTCTGTACCTTGCCATGCAAGTGGCAATGGCAGCACATGGTAACAAAACAATGTTCAAAAGTATAACTGTAAGAGAACATTTTTGAAAGTAAAAATTTGCAATGCACAATGTGGCAGTGAAAGAGGGACGAGCCTCCCATATTTCATCATGCCATATTGTTCACATTAATTTTAGCCCCTAGTGATGAATTTCACCAGGCTGTATGGGGTCACTTCACTGATTGTGGGGGAGGCGGTCAAGGTTGATTTTCATCTGATATGAAATCCAAAAGGTTTCACTGGGCAGGTGACCCCAGTTGCTTCACAATTTGGTTCTCATTTCCATGTTTTGTTTTGTAGATGCAAATTGTCTCTTCAGTAGATGGGGAAGACACACTAGTATCTCGATGTTAGCGCCACCTATTGGACAGCCAGCAAATTCTAAAAATACTATATAGACTCTTTATCGACGCTTGCAACACTAATGACTTGGATAAAAAGCACAAGACAGAATCTTAATTTGCAGGACGTGTATTTGGCGTGTTGCTCACCACATCGTGTCAAAGCATATGAATCAGATTTGGCTAGTAAGATGTTCTGGTCTTGGGTCTAAGGGTGTAACGTTTAGGAGATGGGCGGAACTTAGGATGTTTCGATGTTCAGGCTGTTCGGCTCTGAAGATCAGTTTCAAAAAAAGTTCAGGATCAGGTACGTTCCCAGACCTGTATCCTGGACCGCCATTCACCTTGAAATCCACCCTATCCCTGAACATTCCACTGTTTAGCCACGAAATATCAATGATGCATAACAGCTGACTAGCGCCGTGGGTACAATAACAGCCCACAGCTAGTCGCTTTAGCAGGCTGGTTGTCAAACACATGGGGGGAAGTCACAGCATTTTTTAAATTATTTATTAAAATAGATTGAAAATTACGGTGGTGGGGACCATTTATATTGATAAACCCAGCCTTGTTGAAGCTGACCGTGAGGGGTTGCAGCTCCAAAGCTGTCATTTTGCCTGGCTGGTTATCAAAAATACTGGGGAAACCCATGCTATTTATTTTTTATTATTATTCTATTTATAGCACAAGAGATCCGGCTGATTAATTATCTTCCGCATCAAACGCTGCCTGCTCTCACTGGTATTTGTGGTACGTTTGCGTACAGCTCGGCTGATGGGAGCAGTAGTCCCATTCAGCGACACCAGTGTGCGCAATGTAGCTTAATATACCTATGATCACGGCTACGGTCTACCTGCGGGTCATTACTGGTCATTTGACAGATAACTGTACCGACAATCAGTGCTTGTGTTTGCCCGGCAGTCACTGACATGACCGGCACTACAAACACCAGTGTTCGAGGGGCCAAAACCTGAACAGTAAACACAAATACTTCCTGGTGAATGCCCGAAATAGATGTTCAGTACAGACAGCTGAACTTTACTGTTCCGTTTCACTCTCAATCGTGATAACGTTAATCTATTGGGGAGAGTCGATGTATGTCCAAACCTGGGCATGTTCATATTTGAGGAGACTTTATATGCCATGCGTGCTCCTCTGGGAATATTAAATATGCAAATTGTCCTGAACTGTAGCGCCATCTATTCGGAAGCTAGCGATCGAAAAAGTCAATATCGACCTTAGTCCTAGTTCTAAAGATTTCGTACATCAGACACAGATCAATCCAGATCTCCATCTTTGACAATGGATGTGGGGTAACACCTTGAAACACAGTCTCTGCAAATTGAGATTCTGGTTTGGCGTTTATCCTAAATCACTATTGCATGGCTCATTGTTGGGTCAATATTGACTTTGAGGATCTCTGCTTTTAATAGGTCGATCTACAGATCTTTCTCAGCCTTGGCCAGTCTATGGGCTCTGCGCTCTCTCTCCTTCTGCTCCAGCTTTAGGGACCTGTGTGGCAGCCCCTGACGGGGTCAGTAGCCACGAGGGTGTTGCACACTCAATCCAGCCAGGTGTGAAACCCGATCACATTCCTAAGGGTAAGTGGAGGGCCTAAAGGCAACACCCTCTTAGACCTCAGCAACAACTGCAGTCCAACACACACGCATATCACTGGTCATATGGCGAACCCTAACGGGCGGATGGTCTCAGACCGGGTGGTTAGCAAAGAGGTGCGTATGGGGGGGTGGAGTTTAGATGCGCAGTAAGAGACAGAGAAGTTTACGAGAAGGGTCACTCTTAGGAATGAGTGGTGGTGAGGAGAGCATAGCTTTTAGGAGCTGTTCCTCTGATAGAAGAAAGAAACAGACTGAGGAAGCTTACTGGGAGCGCTATGATGAGAAGGGTCCAAGGGCACGGATCAGTTAGATATCCCATCCGTGGCCCTATCCGGGATTCGGAATAGGACAGGCCTATCAGCGACCGGCCCCTAGTCTTAGTGAGGGAAAGTTCTCACAGTCCTGCTAGTAAGCTGCGGTCCACACACTCCCAGCGTAGATTACTTTATGGGTCATCGCTACCAACCACACAAGCAGCAATCGCCATTATAGAGAGGAGAGAAGATATATAGGGCACAAGAACTACGCAAAGAATTCAAGATTAGCTGTTCCCGCGCACAAGGACCCGCAGCTTCAGGGATCGAGATGGAGTAGACTGACCTGGTGAGGTGTATGAGGAAGGAGAGGAAGTGGATAATTGGCAGCTAAGAGAGAGACGCGGCAGGAAAGGAAAAAACTTACATCTGAAAAAAGGGGAGTGCTCCTGGGCAAGTGTGACGATCTAACTGGGGGTGACTGGACCACTCGATCGTCGAGGCACAGCTTGCCAGGAGGCAGTTCTGTGCTCGCACAGATCAAGTGGCCATCACGATATCACATTAAAAACGAGAACATTATCCACTTGTAAATAAACATACATTCCACCGTTTTGGTGAATCTGTGCCGGGACCACGGTACATCACGCTCTCTCGCGCACGTGGCTACCGTGACATCCCATAGTACAGTCAACAGGCTCACTAAATAGTAAGGTACCGATGCTCTCACCACTGCTCCTGGTGAGCGGCGACGCCCTCACCTGACCATGCACAGCAGGAAATCCTAGGTGATAATGGGGAACGCCCATGAGGTCGGTCCGTTGTCTCCCACCCATGGATGATGACCCTCGGCCTGTATCTGCCGCTATGGGGCAACGGATCCCTGCTGCGGTATCTGATCGGGTTCCAGGTATTCCCCGCGCTTGGAGCATGCAGTAGTGCTGATCTGGCATCTTCCTTACACTCTAGTTCCCTAGAGGGCCGTACATCTACTATCCACATGCCAGACTTCGGGAACTCGTTCGCGGATTGGCCCAATGGCGAGCCAAGCAGACGGTACATCCCTATGTCCCAGGGGCGATGCTTGTACCTCGCGACTGATACTGTAGCAGGGGTCGATCCGGTCAGACGGCTCCGGTTGGTGTGGGGACTGATTACAGCTAGTTACTAGGTAGGCATTGGTAACCGGGTACTAGCACGCACGTGGGGTACTGGGGATCTGGGTGGCTTCACTCCTTATGCGGTCTGCTCTCATGTCTTTTCAGAAGAGCCCGATTTCATAGAGCTGTAGACGGCGGTCCAGCTCTTACATACCTCCTGCTTTCAACTCGCAGGCCACGGTCATCTCCTTTGGGGAGCTGGAGCCATGATTTCCATAGAGCCAGGGGAACCTTCCTCTCGCTTTTCCCACACTCCCACTAGGCCTCCCTCCTGCTCTCCGTCATGCCTCCTGGTGTGTATACCTTCTCCTGTCGCTCTTTTTTGACCCACGCTGGGGCCGCTCTCACTCCCCCTCGAGAGACGCGTTGTCTTTTTCTTTTTGCTGCCATAGCAAGCCAGTGTTGTGATTTCCTCTGAATTCGGAGTTGGGGCTCCCTCTGGTGGCCTTTTGATATTAATGAAACAGTCTTGACTGACAAAGACCTTACAGCTGCTGACGATTGGGCAATCTGGGAGTCCTGACTGGGGGGATTTAAGGGAGTAACTTTCCCTATGATCCTACGCCGGTGATTATTTGTTCTTCATGGTCCTCTGTTTGGAAGTCAGCTGGTCTTTGCTGATCTCCTGCGAACATTCAGATAAGTTATTTTCTGCTTGCTTCTGTGGTTTTGCTTTTCTTTGTTTTTGCTTGCCCTCTGAGTGAGGTCAGCCGGGTCTCTCCTGGCTGGGATAGGCCTTATCAATGGTCTCTGTTTTCTCATTTATTTTTGTTACTTTGCTCTGTGCCCTGTTATTTTTGTGGCTGCTGGGATTAGCTGCTTTGTTCACACCAGAGTCCTAAATATAGCGGGGGGGCGAGATCGTGTTGTCTCAGCATGATTTGGAATAGAGAAGTTGGAATTTTCCTAGGGTTTGGCTGGGTTGCAGACTGTATTCTTTCCTGTCCCTGTACTATCTAGATAGTTCTTGAGCCACCAGCGTTTGCTGGACTCTATTTTCTGCCTGCGTTTGCATTTCCCTTGCTAACCTCCTTATGTTCGTGAGGGGGCTACCTATTTTCCTTTGGGGCGCCTACTTCGGGGCAGTTAGCTTTTCGCTTTAATATCTTTAGTTAAGCTAAAACATCTACCGCAGGTCGAGGCGTCTACGGTATGTTGAGTAGGTATGTGGCGCCCCCTGAGGGTTCTCGCAGTCGGACACAGAGGTGTTTTGCATCTCACCCCAGGAGGTGTGACACCCGAATCTCAGGTAAGGAGGAGCACCCTAGGATCCACCTCCTGCATTCCAACACACCATGCACAGCTGAGCATAAGGTAAGTACCTTTGGAACGGATGGTCTGACTCAGCTGAGTTTGCAAAGGGTGTTAGATGGTGGGTGGAGTGGAGTTAGCGTGCGAGCACTTAGGCTGCGTGGTAGTGTAAGAGAGCAGCCTGTCGGAGACTGACGGCTTTGCTTGAGTACATCTCAGGAAGCAACTGCTAGAGTTAGCGAACGGGTCCGAAAAGGCAAAGAGGTTAGTTCATCCTAGTGGCCCCATCACTGAAGAAAGGGGAAGACCAAGGCCATCAGGGAAGCTCGGCACTAGACTAGTGGGAAAGCTTCACGGCTGCTAGTAAGTCAGGACGGGCGCGTGATCACTTTATGGGTTCTGCCACACCACCAGATCTCTACAGAAAGGCGTGCACTATGGGGTCTAGTACGCACAGAACAATAGGATTGATCTGTGACGAAAGGGCTCACAGCTTCTGGAAACTGAGGAGTTTGCATGGTTGTGGTGCTAGGAAAGATCGGAGTATTAAAGACAGAGAGTGAAGTCAGAAAGAAAGGAAACATATGATAGGCAGGGAGTCCTTGGGAAGTGAGACCAATCTACCTGTGGGGTTGCTGGACATCTCTGCCCCCGGAGGACACAGTGCAAGCAGGATGCACAACAGACTGTGAGAAAATCCCTGGAAATGCATTGGACTTTGTCTCAACCTTGATTATTCCAGCGTGCACATTCCCTCTGCTTCACTCCACAAGCCACCATACCTTACTACCATATCTACATGCCTGGAAAGGGACACAGCCATCACCTGTAGGAAGCTTACCAATTGTGCACAAACACCATCCTTCCAGAGGACTGCACAGCAGCGCTGGTCACCCTGACGGATACTATAGGATGGCGTCACAATCACTATACAGAACACTTTATCCATGTAAGTCATCCCTAGTTGTGAATGGGCTTGAAATGAGTTCTGAGAAGAGGCTACCTCTTGGTGGTTACAAGCAGTGACGGACTGGCCAGTGAAGATTGTGAGGATGGGATCAGGTTGTTAGACTGATCCTGTCTTATATAAGGCGAGTCGCCTTCCCATCTAGGGTTGCGGTGATCAATTGTTCTGGTATCATCCTTGATTCCTGTTTCCTTTGTAAGCATGCATGTGTCGTGTCTGGACATTCTCCTGCTAACAGATAAAGACATTTTCTTCCTTTTTTGTTTTTGTGCATTGATTTGTTGCATTTTGTACTGCACTTCTGTGGGGGCCTACAGGTCCCTCTACCACGGGGGCTTTTGCCCTACTCACGTTTAGTTCAGCCACTGATGTTATGTACATTTGCATTTTTTCCGTTTTTTTTCAGTGGACGGCGGTTTTGATTTTGTTACACCAGAGCGCTAATTTAGGTGGTAGACGGTCGTGGTGATCTCAGGTTGATTTTTGAAATTAGTATGGAGTTGGTGCCCGTTTCAGGGTGTTTTTGGATTGCATGTAAGTGACATTCCTATCACTTTTATACTTTAGGTAGTTTGGGCCCACAACGTTTGCTCATTACTATGTTCTGTCTCTGTGTCAAGTATTGTCTTCCTTATGTCTATAACGCCCAGATGCCATTACAGTTAGGGGACTTTCTCATGTTTACTTTGGGGATCTGTCTTAGAGGGGCAGATAGCTTTCCTGTCTTTCAATCTTTAGGTGTAGTTAGTTAGTTTCATCTGGCTGTGAACGAGGCGTCTAGGACCCAAAGTTAGGAACGACTCCTCAACGGCTTGCCCTCTCTGTTGTGGTGGTTAGTCAGGGTACTGCAATCGCAGAGATTCAAATCTGCCTATGGTGTTATTCTGCCTTTTTTTACCTGCATCTCCTACACGCTACCGGATTACTATAAACAGTATAAACCGCCCCAAAAGAAATAATTTAAAATTGTATGGTACTCACTAGAAGGGGAAAATATTGTGAAAGAAAAAAAGTTGTCAGAGTGTCAGAGATATATTTACTTTTGTTGCATTTTTTTTTCTCTGTATCTCTGGGTTGCTTGGGGTAGGATTTTTTCTACTCAATGTGGAGTTTTGCACAGTTGTCTGGCCGTGTGGATCAGCTTGCCACTGGGTTCAGGCAGTATTGTCTGCCTTTCCTTGATGGGTTGGCTGTTGTGAATACACTAGGATTCCCATGCCAGATTTTGTTTTTAGGGGATCGAGAGTAAGTTTCTGAATTTCAAAAATAACTGTAAATTGTTTTTTGCCTTAAAATCTAAGTCCTCAGGGACGAGCAGCTGCAGCAGGTTCAAATTGTCCATCTCTATCTGCCTCGGCGGATCTCAGGATAGGGAGCTTTTTCCCTGGACACCTGAGGGATCCTGTTTTGAGAGTCGGATGTTGATGCATTTTTCGAGGCTTTGGGGTTATTGTACGATGAGCCCTAATGTCACTGATCAAGCTGTAAAAAGCCTTGTTGGCATTATAATCAGGGGGCTTTGATGACGCTGAGTTATACTGTCAGAGATTGTAGGGTAAACCCAAAGGTGGGCAGTCCTGGACCAAATGGAATGACGACCGCCTTTGGCAGCCCTTTTTCGGAAGGGTATGTCCAGTATAAATGTAAAGGATTGTTATGGTGGGATTCCCTGTCCCTTGGTCTCAATGATTCTATGTCATTAGTCGATTCAAAATTTGACAGGACGGTATTGCGTGAGCGGTGGAAAGTATGCGTGGAAATGTGTTGACTGTTGTGAAACTGAATTCTGATCCTTTTGCAGTGTGATAGAGTGGTTTCTGGGGACACAGGTCATCAGTTTCGAAAGCGCAATGGGTTATGTTCTACTTGTGGTGACGACCTCTCATTTTTTATTTTGTTTGTTATTTCAGTACTGCCTAAGCGGGGAGATCATTTTGCCGCTCAGTTGTCATGGGTGTAGTGTTCAGACTATGTTTTATTAAACTGTTTACCCTGATATGCTCTCCCTCTGTCCTCTTGTCTGCTGCAGGGCTTTCGTTGATCGGGAGCAGCTATTAACCTGATGGATTTTGATTTTGTAAACGTTGTGGGAGTTTCCCTTGATACACCTACGGAAGTTATCACCTACTGGGGTATCGATTCCCTACCCCTTTTAGCTAGAGAAATAAACCTCAGTTCTCTACTCAGGTGATAATGAGGGTTGAACTGATCATCAGGAGAGCTGCAAATTTTTGGTTCGGTATATTCTGCATTGACATATATGGTTACTGGGTTACCTTGCTTACAGTTCTCATAAATCTTGTTTTGGATTGGAAATCTGGGTCTGCTAACCAGTTGGGCTGCCAATGTGTTAATTACCAACATCCTGATTTTTCTTGCCTCCCCCCAGGCTCTCAGGACTGTTCTGACTTTTTGATTGATTTTTCTGATGTGTTTAGCGAAACAGGTAAATCTGCTTCCTTGCCTCCCCATAGTGCTATGACTGCGCTATTGATATTAGTGCCTGGGTAGTAAATTCACTAAAGGTCGCCATTTTTAACCTTGTATGTACCGGAACTTGACGCGATGCGGTTTATATCAGATGGAGTCATTGGAGGAAGGCGTTATATCAGGACCATCTCTTCACCCGTAGGTGCCTCGCGTTTTGTTACTTTGTAGGCTCAACAAGGATGTTAATTAAGGGGCCGTGTATGATTATTCGTCTTTTGAAACATATATTACTGTGAATATTCAATATCCGTTACCCTTGTTTTCTTGACCTGTTTCCAGGTGAAAAAACGCTACTGGGTTTACCAAGCTGGACCTAGGGGGCATATTAACTTATTCGCATTAAGGCACGGGGATGAATGGAGACGGCAATTTAATACCGCCTGAGGGGCATTTCTGTAGTACATTGTGATGCCCTTTTGTGGCTCACTAATGCTCCTTCTGTCTTCCTAAGTCCTTCTCATGAAGAGGACATTTTTAGGGATTTTGGTGGATAAATTTCTGAATGTTTTTTGGATGATATCTAGATTTTTTTTCCACATGTGACTGGGCTCTCTCTGTGAAGACCATGTTCGAAATGTATTCCAGATTTTGAAGAGAGAATGCTCTGTAATGGTGAAGGGAGCAAAAGTGTGTTCTTCTTTGGGTACTGAGGATTTCCATTTTGGGATTATTTGTCCCCATCTGTTATTGAAATGGACCGGTCAAGGTTTCAGGCTCCATCTGTGATTGGGTCACAACCTACGCTTCATTAAAGGTCTTCAAAGATTTTCTGGGTTTTGCCACTGTATTTATCGTAAATTTATTTGCTAATCTCGGTTATTGTTAATCTATTACTGATTTGTAACCACAAAAGGGTTCTGATGTGGTTGAATGGCCTCATGCAGGGCAGTCTCTGCATTTCGCAGGACTTAAGCAGAGATTCACTTCTGATCCTGTTTTACGGCAGCATGATGTTCTTTCCATTTCAGGTGGAGGTTGATGCATCATAAATTGGGGAAGGCTGTCCGGTTTTGTCCCGCAAAGAATCAGAGACCTCTAAAAGCGTAACCCTTGTGCCTTTTTCTCTCGAAAAATTTCTCTTACCTGAATCGTTAATTAGACGTGGGGTAATCGGGGTTATTGGCCATGAAGTGGGCTTGTTGAAGAGTGAGGACATTGGCTGGAGGGAGCCAAAAACGATTCAGGTGGGTGGTCCTTACGGACATTAAGAAATCTAGGTTATCTGGATCAGCAAGCGATCTAACTAGACACGGCCAGGTGGGCGCCTTGTTTTTTCACACGTTGTTTTAATTTTGTGGTTTCCTTTTTCCTGGCACTAAGAATGTTTAAGGCGGATAGCCCTCTCGAGGAGTTTCATTCGGCTCTCTGTAGTATCTTCTATCCTTCTGTTATTTTGAAAGAAGGTGTTAGTTCTCTTCGCCATCTCTCCTCCAATTTGAGATGGCATCTGAAGAGGTGTCAGGAGGATAGGCACCAGAGCGCTGCCTGTTGGGACAAATTGTTTGATCCCGGACCAGTGGAAAAAGAGTCCCTGTGATGTCTGAGAATTCCATTGTTCGCGTTGGCCGGTAGTCATCCTGGACTGGAATTTTTGGTACCAGACGACTTGGTTAGTTCGTCCTTTTGGTGGCCCTTCGGTCTCGTGACTGTCAGGGAATTTGTGCAGTCCTGCGGGGACTTGTATGTCTCTCGCTACCACGCCTTGCTCTCGCTCGTAGTGGTTTGTTGATGCATTGCCTGTGCGCCAAGAGACCAATGACCCATATCTTATGATTTCATTTCCGGACCTCCCTGTTTCTCAGGATGACAGTAATCTGGGTGATTTGTGATAGGTTTTCCAAGAGGATACATCTTGTGCATTGCCTAGGTTGCCTCCTCCTCTGAATTGTGCTCCTTGTTTCATTAGAACGTGGTTGTTTTACAACGGCATTCCTGAGAGAATTGTGTATGAAAGAGGAGCTGCCGTTTGTTTCCTGATTTCTGGATAAGGACACGGTTTTGTTCTAAACTTGGTGTTAATTGTCATTTCATTCCCCCCTTGGCGTTTCATCCTCAGGACCACTATGGTCAAACTGAGAGTAAGACCATAACCAGACATTGGAGGACTTATATCACGATGCTTGTGTTCGGCTGCATCAGGATGACTGGTCTCTTTTTTGCCTTTGTTGAGTTTGCTCTTAATAATGAGGGCTAGTCTCTGCCACTTTGTTGTTCTCCATTTTCTGTTATATATTCTGGGTATCACCGCGAATTTTCTTCAGGACAGTTGGTCGGTCTTCAGGTCTGTCTCAGGTGTTGATATCTCTGTTGTGTGGCGTATGACAACAGATTTGGGACAAGGTAGTGGAGAGGTTGTCGCCCTCTCTCAGGAGAGGAGCCCAGCGGGTTTGCTAACGGCATTAGGACTAATGGTCCCTCGGGTTTTAACGTGGGCGGACTTGGTCTTTGGTTGTCCTCAAAAAATATTCTATGAGAGTGGCAGTCTCTAAATTTAAGCCAAGGTTCATTGGACCTTATAAAGATCATGGAGATCTTATCTGTTTTCTTTTCGTCTTGCTTCTTCCAGGGACATTTAAGATCCATAGAACGTGTCCACAGTCCTTGGTGCAAGAGAGGTTTGTTGAGCCAGTGGTTTCCTGAACTGACTGTGCCTCTGACCCTGTTCTGGTCTGAGGGCAATCTGGAGGTTTGTGGGTTTGAGAAAATATTGAATTCTCGTATTTTCTAGACGGAAAAACTCCTGTATTTGGGTTAAGTGGAGACGGTTAATGGTTCACGAGGAAGACAATTCTTGCATGGTGTTGTGCTTTGGACTCGTGCGTTTATCTATGATTGTCATCCTGACACCTGTTGGAGCCTCAGGTGAGGGTCGGTGACCCCTCCTCAAGGGAGGAGACGGTTAGGTACTGTTGTGAATGCGGCTTGAAATGAGTTCGAGTCAGGGCTCCCTCTTGGTGGTTCAAGCGGTACTGGAGCTGTCCAGTGAAGATTATGAGGATTGGGAGCATCAGGTGTTACTGTATCTGGTCTTATATAAGGGGGTGCACCTTCCCATTCAGGGTTGCGGTGTCAATGTTGGGTTCAATCCTTGATTCCTGATTACTTTGTAGCCTTGCTGTGTGTGTCTGCACTCTCCTGCTAACAGATTAAGACATATGCTTCTTTTGTTTTTGTGCTTGATTTATTGATTTTGTCCTTCACTTGCTGTGGGAGGCCTTAAGGGTCTCCTACTGGGGGATTTTGCCCTCTCAGTTTTAGTTTTCAGCGAACATGATGTTTGTACATGTGCTTTTTTTCCAGTTTTTTCTCATGGCTAGCTGCTTTTGATTTTGGTTACACCAGAGAACTCTTTTATGGTGGATAGAGGTGCGTGTGATATCAGGTGTTTTTTGGAAATTAGTAGAGATTGGTGTCTTTTCAGGGTTTTTTTGGGATTGCAGTAAGTGCCCTGCCTATCTTTTATATTTATGGTAGTTTGGGCCCTAACACGGTGTTGATCATACTATTTTCTGTCTGTGTCAGTATTTTCTTGTCTAACCGCCATTACATGTTTGGGGCTCTTCTATGTTCTTTGGGGATCTGTCACGGGGCAAGATAGCTTTCATAATTCTTCTATGCGTGTGTTACCATATTGACCTCCTTTAGGTTGTGTAGGTTAGTTCTCTAGGCGGTGACGAGGCGTCTAGGAACCAATCGTAGGAATCTCACGGCTGCCTTACGTTGTAGGTGGTTTCGTCAGGGCTACTCGCCAATCTCATGATTCCAAACTGCTCTGGTGTATTGCCTTTTTTACCTGCACTCCTCCAGCTACCGAACATAACAATCCCCTTTTTGGTGAGCCTTCCAGGGGCCTCGGACACGAGTCCAGTGGTGCCGATGTACATTCCCCCATGAAAGTTGACGGGCTCGGTGCCGAGTACCACGCCACGGCCCTGGCCGGGCGGCTCAGGTTAGTCGTCCATGGCTGCTTCTAGGCTTGTGCTCCGGTTAAGTTTAGGGTCTGCAACCCATTAGTTCCAACCTCTCTGGGTGTTTGGTCACTGCCTTAGCTGTTTTAGCTCTGTCCTCCTATGGTACGCGCTACCATATCATAACATGATGATTCACCGGCCTAACCATAATCTTTGGATGCTTCAAAAGAAGTAAAAAAAAATAAAAATAACAGGTTGTCTCAGAATTCTTTTTATATATTTTTTCCTCTCTTTTTCTATGGGGGCGCAGGCAGGACTTTTGCTTCGCATGGAAATTAAGCATTTGTCTGATCGTGATTGAGCAGGCTGCTGCTGCAGTTCGGAAAAATTTTCCATCTGCTCAGTTGTCTACTGCAGAACATAAGATCCCATATTCCCTGATTTGTTTTTGCGGGATTCGGTATCGCTAAATTTTTGAATTTTAAGAATAATGTAAATTCTTGTTTGCCTTGAAACCTAATTCCTCGGGGGAGCTGTCTGCAGCCAAGGTTAAATTTATCATCTACCTGTTGCTCTCGGTGACCCTCAGGATTTAGTCAGTTTTCCTCTGACACCTCGGGGATCCTGTTTTGGCTATGTGATGCGTTTTTCCAGGTCGGGGCTATTGTATTGATGAACCTAATGTGATTGTATCAAGTCGAACGAAAACCTTATTGGCTCTATGAACCACCAGGTCACGAACAACAGCAGAGAGATATGTATTGGTCAGAAATTCCGAAATAGGCTCAGTTCATTACTTAAGTGATCCCGAGGATGCACTCGCGGCCTCTGTTTTCTGAAAGTGGCCTGGCCAGAGACTGTAAATGATGTTATGTGGGACTTCTGTGCTCCGCCTGGGGAACTCAACGATTCTATGTCATTAGCTATTCAAATGTCGACGGCTTGCGTGGATCCATAAAGCTATGGCGGGAGGTTTTGTGTAGCCTTTCGAACCGGGCCTTGGAGACCCCAGGCCGTGTAATGGAGTTGTTTCTGGTGCCTCAGCGCTTCGAGAATCTTCGAAAGCGTATAAAAGTCTGTGTTTTTATTGGGGAGGATGCTTCTCATGCTATTTCCGTCTGCCCTAGCGTGGGAAGAAGACGTTTTTGCGCTCATTTGTTATGGGAAAATGTATCAGTTCATAAATTTCTTCTTGACTGTTACCTTGATCTGCGTTCCTTGTCCACATTTTTAGCTCAGGCTTTGTGTGGATTCACGAGCAGCCCTGAAACCTTGATGGATTTTGATTTTGCCAAAGTTGTGGTTTTCCCATGGTACCCGCTGCAGACTCCTATTCCTTTGTGGGCATAATTCAACCCCTTTGTCGGAGACTAAACCCCAGTTTTGAGGACCAGGTGATAATGCGGGCCATTGCCCATACCACAGAGAAATGTAAAATCTTTAGTGTTGAATATTTGCATGAAATTTTGACTGGGTTTTATTTTGTTGCGACCATAAATACTGTTTTGATTGGAAGTCTGTGTCTGTGGCCCAAGTTGGGTTCGTCATTGTGTTCATGTGGGGACATTCTGTGTTTTTATCTCCCCAGACTCAGGAATGATCCCTGGCTATTTGGCTGATTATTATGAAATGTGTTTAGTGAAAGGGAAAAGTCTGCATCCTTGCCTCATCTAGGAGATATGATTGCGCGCGATTGAGTTGGTGCCCGGTTGTAACATTTCCACAACGGGTGGCTCTTCAATTTGTTCTGTGCCACTGAGCATGATGCTGATGTGATCTTATATCAATGGAGTCATTGGAGAAGGGTCATATTAGACTGTCCTACTTCACCTTGGGTGCTCGGCTTTTTCTCGTTGTGGCCAAAAAAGGATGGTTCATTGAGACCAATACAAGTGTACTCATGCTCAACTCTCTTAATAAGGATCACTGTTAAATTATCAGTATCCGCTTACCCCTGATTTCGCGATTTATTCTCCCGAGTGAAGGTGTAGTGGTTCGGTTTCACCAAGCTTGACCTAAGGGGGCGTACTAATCTTATTAGCTTTAAGCACGGGATGAAATGGAGACGTGAATTCAATACCAGGGGCCATATTGGAGTACCTAGTGATTGCCTTTTTTGGCTCACTTCATGCCCTGTCAGTCTCTCCAATATTTGACATGAATCCCGATATTTTTTTCCGTGATTTTTTGGATAAAGTTTCTTCTGATGTCTATCTGGACGACTTTATTTTGACCTTTTTGCTAATGATGGCGATTCTCATGTGGTGGAGCATGTTCACATGGTGTTCCGTCTTTCTGAGAGAAATGCTTTGTATGTAAGATCAAAATTGGTCTCTTTGGCGTACAGAAGGTTTCAGTTTTGGAATTCATTTTGTCTACCGTCTGCTATTGAAATGGACCCAGTCAGGTTCAGGCCATTTCTCTGCTTTTGGGTCAGCCCACTTCCATTGAGGTTCTTCAGAGATTTTTTGGGGTTTTGCTAATTTTTACGAAAATTTATAAGTAATTTTTCGGCTATTGCAGAAACCCACTTACGATTTAATCGAAAAAGGGCTCTGATGTGCGCTATAAATGGTCTACAGAGGAGCAGTGTTTGGACTTTTTCACGGAGTTGAGCGGAGTATCACTTCTGCTCCAGTTCTGCGGCACGAGATGTTTCTCTCCCCCATTATCAAGATGTGGGAATAAATTAGATGCTTGTGAGATGGGCGGCAGTGAAGGCCGTTTTGTCCCCAAAGGGATCCTAGTACCCTCCTAAGATCATAACCCTTGTGTCTTCTTCTCCGAAGTTTTTTCCCAGGCTGATCAGTAAATATGATGTTGGGGAATCGGGAATTATTGGCTATGAAGTGGCCATACGAAGAGTGGAGCCATTGGTTAGAGGGAGACCAAACATCAAGTTGTGGTCCTCAATGATCCACAAGAACTTGGATTCTATCTCGGATATCAGCCAGTGATGAATCGCTCCTAGTGAAGGCACGGGGGGCCTTTTTTCTTCACTTCGTTTTAACTTTGTGGTATCCTTTTCTCCGCGGAACATAAGAATGTTAAGGCGGATGCTCTCTCTAGGAGTTTCCTGTGCGGTATTATCTTGATGTGGAATGAGCCTACGGCCATTCTTAAGGAGGGTGTCATTCTTTCTGCTATCCTCACGCGATTTGAGACGTGGCCACTGGAGCAATTTAGGGGATAAACTGAACGTATGCCTGTGGGGACATATTGTATGTCCCAGATCAATGGAGGGGAAAAAGCTTATGTCTGAAGTTTCATTGCTTCTGCGTTGGTTGTCTATCCCGGTATTTTTTGTACTAGAGATTTGGTGCTGAGTATGTCTTTGGGTGGCCACCTTATCTTGTGACGTCAGAGGAACTTGGTTGGCATAGTCTGTTGGGATCTTGTTCTCGGTCCAACCTTGACTCTGAATCTAGGGGATTTGTCTAATGCCATTGCCTGTTGCCCAAGGAGACATGGCCCATATCTCTTAGGATTTTATTTCCGACCTCCCTGTCATTCTCAGGAAATGTCCGTTATCTGGAGTGATCTGTGAATAGGTTTTCCAGATGATTCATTTGTGCCGCACTGCCGAAGTTGCCATCCTCTTCGAGTTGGTGTCTTGTTATTTTCAGCTGGGTGGTTCGGCTTGCACGGTCCATTCACTTCAAGAGAACGAATTGTGTGTATGACAATGAGGAGTACAGTTTGTTTCCAGATTTTGGAGGACCTTTTGTTCTAAATGGGAGTTCAGCTTGTCTTTCTCCTCTGGGTTTTCACACCTCAGACCAATGGGGCAGACATGAGAGAAACAAACCAGACCTTGGAAACTTATTTGAGATGTTTGTGTCTGTTTGCTGATTCAGTTATGATAGAGTCTCTTTTATTGCTCTTTTGGCTTGGAATTTGCTCTAAATAAATAGGGGCTTAGTTCTGCCACTTTGATGTCCCCTGTTTTTCTGACAATTCGGGTTTCGATCCTCGATTTCTTCGGTGGCAGCGTGGTTCTTCTGTCTGTACGGGTGTTGACTCTATGGTGAGAGAGGAATGCAGCAGATTTGGGTACAAGTAGTGGAGATAAGTTGTCTCTCTCTCAGGAGAAAGCCAACCAATGGCTTGTACCAAACCGGCTATGAAACATGATGGGCCTCGGTTTTTAAAGTGGATGGGACATGTTTGTCTGTCCATCATAGAAATATCTCGTATGAGTATGGTCTCAAAATTTAATGCAAGGTTTCACTGGACCTTCTAAGATCTTTGGAATTCTTAATCCTGTTGCCTTCCGTTTTGCTCTTCCAGGTCGTTTAAGATTTACACGTACTTCCACAGTCTTTATTGAATAAAGCGGTTTGTTGAGCACAGTGATTCCTAGGGCTGCGCTGCCCCACGAGATGTTTTGGTTGAGGGCTCAATTTGGAGTATGAAGTAGAGAGTTACTTGGATTTATCGTCTTGACTAGACGAGACTCCGTTCTTTGGATTAATTGGAAAGGTTATGGTTAGGAGGACAAATTCTTTGGTCGTTTGCTTTCTGTATTCATGCAGAGAGATGGTTCGGGCCTTTCATCCGGGCTCACCCTGATCAGCCTGGTTGGCGCTCAGTGAGGGTTTCGGTGACCCCTCTCAGGGGCATGTTACTGTTTGAATTCTCTAGATTCGAGAGTTGGGGCTCAGCCTATGGTGGCTGTTGATAATTAATGAAACCAACGTTTCTTGACTGACAGAGACCTACTCAGTGCTGACGATTAGGCAATACTGGGGGGAGTCATGCGGGGGGATTTAAGGGAGTAACTTTCCCCATGATCCTCGCCTAGTGACTTAGTTTCTGCTCTACCTGGGTCAAGTTTGGAAGTCTGATGGTCTTCTGCTGTCTTTTCGATTGCGATCAGTTCAGATAAGAGCTTATATATTTATCTGCTTGCTTCTGTGGTTTTGCTTTTCACTTGTGTTTTTGTTACAGCGACCACTTCTCCTGAGTGAGGTCAGCCTGGGTCACCCCTCGCTGGAGGCATGCGCTAGTCTCTGTTTCATCGTTTATTTCTGTTTCATATGCTTTGTCCCTGTACTTTTGTGGCTTGCTGGGGTAGTTTGCTTCTGTTCACACAGAGTTCTGATATAGCGGGGGCGATGATGATGTTCAGTGGTATCAAGCATTTTTAATATCAGATGTATTGGAATTTTCCCTAGGGTCTTCACTGGTTTTTCAGACAGTATTCTTTCCTCGTCTATTACTACGCAGTATATAGAGATGATTAGATTTTTGTGGCCCCAGCGTTTGTTACTCTGATTTATCTGCCAGCATTTGTCATTTCATCTTGTCTAACCTGCAACTATATGTGTGGGAAGGGATTACTACATATTCTTTGGGGCGACTTTACTTCGGGAGAGCTAGTGTAGACTTTTCCTTTTTCTTATAGGTTTAGTAAACTTTCCGGCGGTGTACGAAGCGTCTAGGTCATAGTAGGTACGTTTCCAGGTGACTTATAGTGGTGCGCGTTAGTTTAGGGGTCTGCATCCATTGTTCCAACCTCTCTAGGGTGTTTGGCTACCTTGGCTTGCTATTGTCTCTCAGCTACCATATCCATTACTACAATACGGACCACTGTTGTGGTTCGGCCATGTTGAAGTTGCATAGAAGTACCAGACGGGGAGGTTGATGATGTTCACGCTCTTTCTTGGGCATGCCCACGTCTGGCACCGCATATGCAGACCTCGTGGACACCGCCATGGCAGTCCAATACTTTACAGTCCAAATCAAGTCCATAGGTTTACTCCTTTACACATTCATGATAGCGACGCGACAAGACCTCGTTCAAGGTTAGGTTCATCCTTGTTCGTGAAGCCAAGTCAAGATCGCCGACCCAGGGCAGAGTGGCGTCGTCGTATTGGATACCGGGCCACTTGCTTACAGGGGAGTGTCTCAGCAAGGCAGTTGGAGACGCCAGCCCTTGGCCCTGGGCATCCAATAAAGGGGTATATACAAGGGGATAATAGTGTTTGTAATAAAGGTGTGTAGCGCCAGCAGAGTTTCCCGCTTGGTGACTAGGTCTCTCCAGGTGAGGAATCCGAGGCACTTCCAGGAGAGATGGAAAACACCTGTCAGAGCTCCTGTTTCAGTAGGTGTGACCGTTCCGAATGGTCTGTTCATCACTGTGCGCTGATTTTCAAAGTCCGCGTTCTTCCTTTACCGCAGCAGCATACATCATTCAGTGTCCAGGCCAGAGCTGCAAACCCTGTCGGATAACTTGCCAAAAGCATTTCTCTTGATTTCTTTAGATAGCTGCCTTTTCTCGAAGAAGATAATTGTGGTTGTTGGGCTGTTGAACCCTAAAAGTTGGCCAACAATCTGGTCGGCTTTGCTAGCTAAGTCCTGTTGTGATGCTCCGCACTAGGCTTAGGGCGAGACATTCTCTATGTGATCTCGGATTTTTCCTAACCAGGCGAGTCCGTTCAAGGCGGGGACGGAGCCGCCCACGGTGTTAACGACTTTGACGTCCTGCCCGTGCCTCCTGAGAAGAATATCTCTTTCCTCGTTCAGGGAGTTCTTCAGTCGCTGTCTGTCTGTCTAGAGCTCGCCTTCCAGACCAGGAGACTGCTTGTTGGATTCTATCTCTTTTACTCCTTCCCATATGGGAGGAATGCCCTATGCACGTCTTTCCGCTTTCTTCCAATGGGAAGACTCTTCCTTCGTCTTCCATCAAAATTCTCCTGCTCCTAACCCACCGCAGCTCCGACCTACCATCTCAACATCTCTTTCCTAGCCAGCAGGGACAGAAGTTGGAGAATCCTGCTGTATGGTGTGTGAATGGATGCTGTGTCATGTGTCAGAGCCAGGTTAAATGCCTCCATCTTACCTGAAAGATGGGAATACACCACCTCTGGGTTGAGATGCGTAAGTACCTCTGTGGCGACTGGGAACCCTTCAGGGGCACAACACAGTCCCATCTTCTAACAGTTTGTCACCAGCTGCGCATAATAACACCTTTGCAAGACTTTTCACACTCTAGATGTCTAATTATGTAACCTAACATTTAATCTAGCTATATCTATCTAAAATATTTAAAATCTATGTCTATGCTTCTACCCCAGAGCGAGCTGTATACCCCACCACCTTACTTTAGGCGGTCTTTTTATTTACCCTGCCAAGTACCCTCAACAAGCAAAACATCAACAATGTTACATTAGTTTACAATTACCCTCTGCTCCACATATCACATTACACAGAGTAAATGCAATAGAAACCGCATGTCAACATTCACAAATTGCTGGTCTTCAGGGCAGGCAATATGAACAGTCTCTGTCACACCTCTTTACCCAATGCTGCGAAATTAGAGCGTTTGTGAATGCTACATGAACCATTAGCCTGGAAGTGCTCTTTGGGGGGTGTTGATGTACCCTATTGACTCTCCTAAGGGTAGTCTTTGCATGCAACTTCAGTGCTTGTGATCATTCATTAGCACCAGGGGCTGAGATAAAACTGATATTATTTATTAATGCTATAATAGTCATGCCATTCGTTTCTTCAGTTAATAAAATCATGCCGACAACTGTTACTCTTTAATGTAAACCTCTCACCATGAAAATGTTAGTCTCAGATTTTTCAGGTAATTGTTTTTGAAATAGGAGATATGCCCACCCCCGTGGGCGGGTGGTGTGACCATACTGGATAGGGGGCTGTGGTGAATATCAATACTGTTTGGTGTGTTATTTGTGGGTGCATTATTACTGTTTCAATAGGGTTGTTGTGTGGGATAAAAATAATATGGAGGGCTGTTTTGAATTCATAGTTTATATGGAGGTCAGTGAAGTCTGGTCATCATAGACAAATATATGTATATTAGGTGCCTCTTGGTAGGTGACCTCATACTGTATATGGGGGTTTGTTAGATGATTATTATACCTATTATGGGCTACTGTAGTTAGCATTCTTATATGTTAGGAGACAGTGTATGTAGTGGATACAGTTTGAAGAGGGACAGTGTGGGTGGCTCAGTATGAGGGGTAATAGTGTGGATAAAGGGGCTCGAGAGTACAGAATGGATACGAATAGGGTATCACAGTGTGAAATGGTCGGCACAATAATATGGAGAGGGGTTAGCATGGTTGGGGGATTAAGTAACGAATATCGAAAGTGCTAATGAGAAAAATTAGAGATGGGGACAGGCCTTTAATAATGTTTATTTGAACATTGTTCGGTGGTGCACATCTCCGGGACAGGGAGATTTCCTAAGGATCAGGCATGCAAAGCATTTCAGAATAGGTTTGCTGGGCCTCTACAAGACGCTTCGCTAGGTGTATATAACCTTATAAGAATACAGAACCTTTGTGGCCTTCTCCTTCACCTTTTGTCTCAAGGAGTTTAAGGCTGGATTTAATGGGTAGGTCTAAAGAACTGGTTAAAGTTATGGGAATACCATACCATTAAGACATACTCTGTATAGTGAGGTTTGGTCTTCGATAGACCTCAAAAGTCACTGATCGATCAATTAAATGTCTCTCAAAAAGATCATAAATCAATTTTTATGAATGTATATTTATTTAGATTAATTAAGAAAAAAAATGCATGGAAGATGAATGTCTCTTTGAGGTTTGCATTCAGCTTTTACAGGATCGTTTGTTGCTTGGTCTGAGAAGGCCACAGGTAGATGGTACATGTCTCCACACAAGGATCCAGAATATGATGGTGGACATGCTGTAGTGTCTTAAGGCGCTAGATTGTGGAGGGTTTTCTGTCCCCGAGATGTTTATGGTGCCTCGATGAACAAGGTGCAAAAATGCAGCTTTCTATGACAGCGCGAAGCAGCCCTGGATTATCCATCGCCGGCAGGATGATATCATCCGGCGGAAGATAGGAACCTCGAGAAAAGATGTAAATACTAATATAAGGAAATGGGACCATATTAGAAGGGTATTTAGTGGGTGTCCACAGTGACCGAGAACGGTAGACGGAAATCTACTTCATAAAGAGGTGAGGATCATTGTCAGTCCATCATACATGTGACGCAATGCCCACCACGGACGCTGCCAGGTCATCACACATGTGACAATTCCCACACACTTGACGTTCAAGTCATCACACATGTGACAATCCACCACTGACGTCAGTCCATCCATACATTGTGACAATCCCACCACTTGACGTCAGTAATCACACATGTGACCAATTCCAACACTGACGTCAGTCAATACATGTGACCAATCCCACCACTGACGTCCAGTCATCACTACAATGTGACAATCTCACCACTGACATCAGTCACACATGTGACAATCCCACCACCTGACGTCGTTCATTCACCATCATGTGACAAAATCCCACCACTGACATCAGTCACAATATTACAATCCCCCCCACACTGACGTCACGTCATCATAACATGTGGACAATCCCACCACTACACTCAGTCATCACATAGTGGAGCAATCCCACCACTCACAGATAACATCTGTCCACATGAATTCTTCTCACAACTTAACTTGGGAGCTTATTATCACACTTACCTCGCCTACTTTCCCCTTATCTTCTATTTTCTCAGTTTTTTGCGCTTTCTCAGTCTTTAAAATAATTTTCTTTTCTTCTGAACTGAGTTTATAATAAAAGTCAGAAAAAAAAATGTTAATAAACTCCCGTTAAAGATTAGCTTTGGTAATCTTTATAGCGTTATTTAAAAACTGATTAATAATGCACCTGTAGCTTTCTGTGTGCACCGCCATGTGGGGTTCTCCCGACAAGGAAGCCTTGTCCCCTTGTTCTCATGATCTCGCTTGATGCAGCAGCTCTTTGCTGTACAAGCCGCGTCAGTTCGTTTTATATATCAGTAGGATAAGACTTCAATGTCACCAGATGAGAAAAGTGTCTGAGGATTTCACTCTTCTTTATGTCAGCATGCTCCCCATTAGTATTCTGATATTTGTCTTCTTAAAAATCGCACCATCGGTTGTAGAGTGATGGGCTTTTTTATTTAGTGCTTTTTGTGGTTTAGTGGTACTCTACGGGGGTCTGTAGCTCGTCGAGACTTAATATTTGCAGAGCAAACCTAAAGACACGCCCCAAGAGGTCCAGAGAGCACCACCACTTGGGTAAGGACAGTAAAAATTAGCAAACTAAATAAGAAGGCCCATAACACAAAAACAGAATACTCAGGGGAGCAATGCATAAAAGTAACTAAGCTTTGGAGCCTTCATGTAATGATTCACCCCCCCCCCCTCTTAATATTTGAATCATAGGCTATAAATTTTTGGGGGAAAAAAAACGGCCTTAAACCTGTACATACCTGGCAGTGAGGGCGGGAAGACTCGCTGGTTTTAGCAGGTTTTAAACACTGTTGTCTCCATTAATTTTAGAAGAAGATGATTCTTTCTGACTGTTTGGTAGAAGAAAGACAAGTAAAATTACAAGTAAAAAACGCAATAGAAAAAGGAAGAACGCCTCTCTGAAAGCCATTTAGACAACAATGGAGGAGATCACATGCGCTCAGGTCCCCATACTGTAATATTGGCTTGTATATGAGCTGGAAATGATATGGCTGGTTGAAATGATCAGCTGTTATGGACGAGTAAATCACAAGCAGACCCTCAGAGATCATCAATGCATGAAGTGGTGGATTATGGGATTTAGATTTGTGTTACTCGAGTGGTGTGTTTGGTTCTGATCATAGATCAGAAACGAAATTCTCATATATAATGATATTCTACTCACCAGGTTGCATGCTTTTCACTGGTCTCTGGGGAACAACACTGGAGGTGACATGGGTTCATTCATGTTTCCATCTGTTTTGAAGAGGATGACTTCCTTAAGGCATTTTTGGGTAGAAGAAAGATAAATTAAAAATAAAAACAATCACAAAGGGGCAAGAACACCGGGGTTGTAAGGCCAATTAGGAAAACATGGAGGAGATCCCATGATCAGGACCCCATTAGGTACTATTGGCCTGTATGAGCTGGAAATTAATTGGCTGGTTGAAATGATCAGGCTTTAAAGGCCGAGTTAACACAAGGCCAGAGACCCACCAAGAGATCTCAATGATGGGGTGGTGGATGCTTTGATTTAGATTTGTTTTTACTCAGGTCTTGTAATCTGTGTGTTGTGAACATAGACCAAAACTAAAATATCATAATAATGTAAATCTAATCAATGTTCTGGCATGCCTCTTCATGTTTATCTGGGGAACCACACTGGGGTGACATCAGGTTATTCACTGTTTCCATTCAGTTTTGTAGAGGAAGATTCCTTCGGCCTTTTTGGTTAGACAAGAAGACAGAATATGGAGTATTAAAAATCAAAAAACAATACAAAGGGAAGAAACACCTGTCTGTAAGACCAATTAGGGACAAACATGGAGGAGATACCATGCTCAGGACCCCAATGGTAATATTGGCTCTGAATGAGCTGGAAATGAAAGGTGGTCGAAATGATAAGCTGTTATGGCCATGTTAACACAAGCCAGAACCATAGGCATCAGCAATGATGGGGTGGTGGGATGCTGGATTTAGAATTGTGTTACGTCATGTTTTGTATTGTGGTTCTGAACAATAGAGCCGAATAGAAATCTCATTATAATGATAATCACTCACATGTCTGAGTGTTGTTTCAATGTTCTCTGGGAACAACTGGAGGTGACATAGGTTCTTCATAATTTCCTGCAGTTTTGGAAGGGGAAGTATTCCTTTGACCTTTTTTGGTAGATAAGAAAGACGAAATAAGATTTTAATAATAATTAAAAACAATACATAGGAGACACCTGTCTGTAAGGCCAATTAGAGGAACAGGGTCTCGGAGGATCCCATGCTCAGGACCCCAACTATGTAATATTGGCCTAGTAATGATGTCTGGTAATGAAAGGCTAGGTCGACTGACTTAAGCTGTTATAAGCAGAGTTACCACAAGCAGACCCACAGGCATCAGCAATGATGGGGTGGTGGATGATGGATTTAGATTTGTTTTACTCAGGGTCTTGTATTTTGGTTACTAAAACATAGACCAAAACGCAATATCATCTACTTGATAATCTCTACTTACATGTCTGCATGCATTTCTCTGTTTCTCTGGGGATACACACGGTCGGTGACATAGGTACTTCATATTTCCTTCAGTTTGGGAAGGGAAGAGTAGATTCCTTTGAACTCCTTTTTGGTTGGTGAAGAAAGACAAATTAAGAAAATATAACAACAATACAAAGGGTAGAACACCTGTCTGTTAAGGCACGCAATTAGGGACCCAGAACTCTTAGGCTCCCAAAAAAAAAAAATCAGAAAAAAAAAAAAAACCAAAAATATGATATAAAAAAAAAAAAAAAAGATAAAAAAAAAAAAAAAAAAAAAACAAAACATAAAAATAAATAGAAAAAAAAAAAAAAAAAAACATACAGAAATAAAAAAAATATAAAAAAACATGGTGGAGATCTCCATGCTCATGTACCCCAACTGTGTAATATTGGCCTGTAATGAGCTGACAATGATAAAGGCTGTTCGAAATGATAGCTGTTATGGCCGAGTAACACAACGCCAGACCACAGGAATACAAGGCAATGATTGGGTGGGGGTTGATGGATTAAGATTTGTTTTTACTCAGAGTATTGTATGATTGGGTATAGACATAGATCCGGCAGAAAAACTAAATATCATTATACTGATAATCTACTGTTACATGTCTGCATGCTTTTCATCTGTTCTATGAGGGAAACACACTCGGAGGTGACATAGGTTCTCTTACATAAATTTCCGCTTCGGTAGTTTGGAAGGGGAAAGAGATTCCTTAGACCTTTTTGGTGGAGAAAGAGAACAAATTAAATAAGATAAAAACAATACAAAGGGAAGCAACACCTATCTGTAAGGCGCATTAGGACAACTGGAGGATGATCCGCATGATCAGGACAAATAACTAGTAATATTGGCCTGTAATGAACTCGGCATATTGAAAGGCTGGTACAGAAATGATAGCTGTGCTATCGGCGGAGTTAACAAAGTCCAGACCCACAGGCCATCAGGCAATGATGGGTGGTGGGATGATGGATTAGATTTGTATTTTCATCAGGTCTTGCTTTGGTACTTAAACGTTAGACCATAACTACAAATATCACTAACGATATTACTTACATGTTGCATGCATTTTACACGTTCTTCTGGGGGAACACACTGGAGGTGACATAGCTTCTTCATAATTTCCATCAGTTTTGGTAGAGGGGAAAGTTTCCTTCTAATTGATTCCTTTTTGGTGGAAGAAAGACAAATTAAAAATAAAAAAACATACAAAGGGAAAGAGAACACCTGTCTCGTATAAGGCCAATTAGGACAGAACATGGAGGAGATCCCATGTCGCAGGACCCGCCAACTGGTATATTTGCGTGTAATGAGCTGGCAGACACTGAAAGGCTGTTCAAAATGATTCAAGCCTTGGTGTCTACATTAATGTCTGTGGCAGAGTATAACCCACAAGCCAAGAGCTCCAAGGCATCAGCTAATGAATGGGGTTGTGGATGATGGATTTAGATTTGTTTTACTCAGGTCTTGTATTGGTACTAACATTTAGACCAAAAAAAACTAAATATCATTATACTCTGTAATTTTTCTACTCATGTACTGCATGACTTTTCACTGTTCTCTGGGGAAACACACTGGAGACGGTGGGACATAGGGGTTCTTTCATAATTTCCTTTCGTTTTTGAGAAGGGGAAGATTACCTAGGTTGACCTTTTGGTGGAAAGGAAACCAGTAACTTAAAATAAAAAACAAATACTCAAAGGGGAAGAAACACATGGTGCTGTAAGGCTAAATTAGGACAACATGAGAGGAGATTCCCATGCTCAGGACCCCAACTGGATATTTTTGGCCTGTAATGAGCTGGCAATGAATGGCTGGTCGAAATGATTCTGCTCGTTATGCCGTAGTTAAACACAAGCCGACTCCACAGGGAAATCAGTTAGATTGATGGGTGTGTTGGATGCTGGATTTAGAATTGAGGTTACTCGTTGTCTTGTAATGTGGTTCTGAAATAGATAGAATAAATCTGTCATAATAATGATTAATCTACTCACATGTCTGTCATTGGCATTTCACTGTTCCTCTGGGGAACACTACTTGGAGGTGACATTAGGTTTATTCGATTGTTTCCATCAGTTTTTGGGAAGAGGAAGATTCCTTCGGCTTTTTGGTAGAAGAAAGACATAATTCAAAAATAAAAAAAAAAAAAAAACAATACAATAGGGAAGAGTACACGATCTCGTCTGGAAGGCCAATTAGGACAACATGGAGGAGATCTCATGCTCCAGACGCTCAACTAGTAATATTTGGCTACTAATGAGGTGGAAATGAAGGGATGGTCGAATTGTTCAGCTGTTATGGCATTTAACACAAACAGACCTAACAAAAGATCAGCAAGATGGGAGTGGTCGATGCTGGATTTGATTTGTGTTTACTCGGTCATTGCATTAGTTCTGTACATATATCAGAACCTAATCTGCATAATAATAGTTTTACTCGACACGTTTGAGTGTTTTCGATGCTTCTCCTTTGTGGACACTGTGCAGCGTGACCAAAGGTCTACAGTGGTCATCCCAGTATTGGTGATCTGTAGCTAAAACACATAGGAGAAAATATACAAAGAGAAATATTTTATAAGTTTTTTTTTTTGTAATTATAGGTTGTTTAAGACAGATTTATTGGCTTCCCTAACCCCCCCCCTCCTACTCCCATTACCACACCCACTCACCCCCCCACAAAAGTCACACCACGGGCCCGCTCGCTCTCACACCTCTCGCTCTCGCGGCGCGTCACCCCTCCCATTATATTCAGTGTGTGTTTGTGTGCAGACATTGTCGTCACTTGGGTGCCGCCCTCATCTGAATTCGATGTGTTTTGGGACTGGCTACCAGTGCTGGTGAACTACAAAATACAGTGATATCAGTGAGCTCTCTCTGTTTGCTCTTACACCTCTAGCCTAGTACTGTGTCAAGACCTAGTCAGAAGTCAATAGTTATCAATTAATAATGACATTGTGAATGATTTTCACATTAAAATGGAAAGACAGGACACACAGCAGTTTTTTTGCAGATGACGTCATACTCTTTAACTTATGATAAGTAGCGGGTGTCCTTCATACTGAATTTAAGATTAGGCCTATACAGCACACCTCCCGTTGCGGCTTTGAACTTAACTAAAGTATTGTCAACGTTACTATCCTATACCGTGCTCAAGTCTAATGGATGAGACTTATGATCCTCATTCGATGCGCTCCACTCCTTGGTGTGGAAAAGTAAGGACAATAAAGACAGTGATACAGTCACTGTTAGCAGAAAACTTCGCCCGTTTCTGTATCAGTTTATTTTAACTCTGACTGGCAATAAAAAGATGTAACAAGAGCCGACTATGAAGGAAATGTATTAAAGTACCATAGCATGAAGAATTGAGGGAATGGCAAGTAGGGAGAGTGATTCCTGATACATCAGTTGCTGCTTAATCATGGACACGACATTTGCTGGTCACAGAGGTGTAATAATGTCATAATTACTATTATATATTACCCTGTTCCCAAGTTTCTATATGTGGATTCTAATGAGTAGTCACGCGATCATGTTACGAGCATAGAGTGGCAAAGAGTAATTTCTGCTGATGTGTTATCCAAAGTTATGTTACCTGTAATATTAAAAAGAAAATGTTACAGGAAAATAAAATCTCATTTACCATCATTTTATGGATTATAAGATAGACTTTTTTTCCCCCTCAAAATTTTGGGCGGGGGAAAAATGTAGGGGTGCGGTTCATATAATGTGTATATACCTTTGGTACAGTTTGCAGCAAGCTGGGATGAGGAGGTGACCAGCGATTGCTGCACGGCGGTCTCCGGCGTAACGTGGTGATCTACCGTGCCACTGCTGGGGGGTTTCCATTGCTACTGTGGACATTTTGTGAAAAGGCCAGAAGCCCCGCAGTTCCTCACTCATGATTTCCGTGCATGGACTCTGGGGGGTGAAAATGGCCACATGTGGCAGCGCATGCGCAGATGGAGATCACGGTACCATGATCTCTGGAGATGAGATTTCAGCGCTGAGATCTCAATTTCCGAGATCTTGGTGCTGAGATCATCCATTGAGCATGCGCCGCCCGGGATCGGCCATTTTCCAGAGTCCAAAGCACAGGAAGCATGGTGGAACGGAGGGGGCTATAGCTTTTCACATAATGTCAGCAGAGCCCCCCCATAGCAATGGAGACCACCCGAAGCGGCAAGCAGAGACCCCTTGCAGCTGGCAGAAGAGACCCCTGCAGTGGAGGAGAGACCCCGGAGGAACAGCTCATTTCAGAAACCCCTGGAAGCACCACTGGACACTTGCAACGGCGCACGCACATCAGAGCACCCCTCATCAGCCTGTGGCTGCCAGAAAAAACACTCCACCCCTGCCTCTCCTCTTAGTGGTGACCTGATACCCCGATTCACCGCAGCCACACCCCCCGGTAAGCAATTAAGACGCATAGATTATATGAGGCATCACAGTTTATTAAAAAATGTTTTTTTCTATTTTTCCTCAAAAATTTGGTGTTCGCCTTATAATCCGGTGCATCTGTATATCCGGGAAAAATAGTTGTTGTCATTTAAAAAATTACTATTAAAGGCCAGACACAGGAAACTAAAACCACAGAACCAGTGAAGCCAAATATCACTCAGATTATTTTACTTACCCTCAAGGACACTGCGCATTGTATTTATTTGGATGACTTTAAATGGTGTAGTTGCATACAAAATTTCTTCAGGGTGATCCCTAGCTGACCACCGTCAAAATCAGCCTTCCATAGCCTTTCGCTTAGGAAACTTCTGGGGCCATGTATCTAGGGCAGTGCCAAAAAGCCTGGAAACAAAAGAAGAATGAGATGATGATCAATAAATCTTAATGCAGAAAAATAACATCAATGTTAAATGTTTTATAGAGAAAATTATCAGAGGAAATAGATTGAGATCTGTAAAAGTACAAGAACTTGTAATTAAAGCTGACCCTCTTCATCGAGGAAAACTCGTGGGTGATGTCCTTAATTGGGCCTTGTTAACGTGTTGATGTCGGTCTCATGGACGGACCGAGTTTTGAAACCCCAAATCGGTGACCTTTATATGTTCCTGTTGATGTTGATCAGGGAGACTGAAAAGAAAAGATGGTGTTGTGAGCCCAAAGTATTAACCCATAGACTGTAGAACTAACTATAACTTTCTTCCCATTTATTGTTACTGCAGGGGTCACTTACTTTTGAGGCTTTCAGGTCTCGGTGCACCACACATAGCTGTGAGATATTCACAGACAAGGAATGGTTTCCGCAATGTACAGACGAGCCAAGGGGACTGGTAAAGCACCCTGGGCGTTATAAGACTGCCCCAGTCTCCTCCTAGAGCTAACTTATACTACACATTCCTTTGGGGAAACATTTCCTATATAAATTACTGTGTGATTTGCTATACTTATATACACCATAAACCTTTAAAATTTCCTATATAAAAGATATACGGTGTATGTAACGTATACTGTAACTACAAAATACCTTTGGGCAAGGGGCCAATATAGAAAAAATTTTTTTATGTAGAGCGTATACTGTATACTACAAAAGGACCTTTGGGCCAAAAGGGGGCCCTTAAAATAGAATTTGTGTATGTAGACTATATTTATACTAAACAGTCCCCTTTGGAAACGGGATTCTAAATAAGATTACTGTGTGATTTAGACGTAACTGTATACTACACATGCCCTTTTGGCCCCGGAGGGCCTATATAGAGATATACTGGGGATGTAACGAAATACTGTATACACACAGT
>JARQOD010008389.1:0-35753 GCA_033576555.1 Oophaga sylvatica | reverse complement strand
GGTCGGACCGAGTCCCCACCCTGGGGTTTAATATTGACACTGCAACCTGTTGTCAGATAGAACCCCGCACATGATGACCCTGTAGACATAAGGATGTTTTTACTGCTTGTTCCCTGCTGACAATTCTTTTGGTTAGAAGAATGTCCACCTGATGTGATTCCACAGTCCCCTGTATTATACAATCACCCATATGGGCCCCCCACCCCATGGGGCTTGCATTTTGGGGGAATTACCCGGGATATATTTACTCCCAGGCACCCCCCTAGATATGTTACCCTCATCCAGCCACCATTGAAGGTTTTTAATTGTGGGACAGAGAGTGAGTTGCCCCTCAGGCAAACTTTGTCCCTCCCAGGCCTAGCCGGGGAATCCGAGTCTGACACTTTGTCCCCGTGCCTTCTGATGACTTATCTGGGGTATGTGTCTCACCAGTCCTAATTAGGTCCCTTGGGTCGATGTGAAGTCGGGTTTTGTTTCCCCGCACCGTAGGGAGGGCGGGAAATGTAAGGTACTTTCAACATGACCCGGATGTTGACCCTTTTCCCCCTTCCCTTACCGCGTTGTCACAGGACAACCCCAATTTTTGGGGTAGGCGTCGGGCAAGGGGTGATTACAGAGGGCCATTCTCTATGCCTTGATTTTTCCAAACTTTCTTGCCCGCGGACAAAAAAACATAAGGGGGAAAAAAATGCGTCCAGGGTGTACTTTCACAATCCTCTTAACCACCGCGATATAGTACCGGATCCGGGGGGGCGCAGCTGATGAGGAAGCCTCCACTGCCTTGGAGGAAATTTTCGGTGGACGGCCGCTTGTTCCCTTTGGGTTTCAGCTGGGGCTAATGCCACTTGCTTGGACCCTGTCTTGGGCCTTTTCAGTTGCCACATCCCCCACCACAGCTTAGGTGCTTCATTCTGACTGAAGCACCCCTGTAGTGTTGTGCCCCCTTTTAAGGCCCACCCTCGGGAAAAAACGGCTAGCAGGCTATGGCCAGGTAGACTTCTACCGAGGGTTTTTTAAAAAAAAGGTTTCTCCCCCTTTTTTTGCTCCCCCCCCCCCTGTTCTAGCCACACCCTACTGCAGAGCCGGGAAGCAGAGCGGAGCAGAGTTAGCCAGCACCTGACTTGGCCAGGCGCCTCAAAGCCCCGCCCCCGCATCACCCCCCTCCCACCAGAAGAGCAGGGAGGCGGGGGACGGCCCGGAGGCACCGCACCGGAGTGGGCGCCGCCGCTGCCATCCCCGCTAGGACCGACCCGTCACCACCCCCAGGAGCCACACCCCGGGGACCGCCGCTGCCCGGCCTGGACTCTGCCACCCCCGGCCCCCACGGAGAGACGCATGCGACACCACAAGAGGAGAGGCAAGCATAGGGGAAAACACAAACCGACCCAGGGAAGGGGATATACATTACGGACCGGCGCCGGCTGAGGGGATGGGATCACTGGACACTGCTCTTCTCTGCTCCGTACACAGTCGTGGAGCCCTCCCAGGGCCCACCGTGGCGCCTCCAGGTCCCCGTGCCTGATCGAGGTAGGGGACTGCCCGCTACCTGCTTTGATCGGCCGGCTTGGGTCCATTCTAACGAGGAATCCAAACTGTAGGAATCCTGTCCTCCAGGAACAGGGAAACCAACTGATGCGTGGGAGAGGTGCCGCCTTTTTGGTCTGTAGGTTTCCTGTTCCTGAAGGGTGGATCCCCTCACTCGTTGGGTGCTGTCATGGGCTTCGAAAAAAAATGGCCTAACAGGGAAGAGTATCGCAACTAGACAGATTGCACCTCATCAATCTATCGCATCATCAAGAACTTCAAGGAGAGAGGTTCCATTGTTGCCAAAAAGGCACCAGGCGCCCAAGAAAACCAGCAAGTGCCCGGACCGTCTCTTAAAAGTGTTTCAGCTGCGGGATCGGCTACCAGCAGTGCAGAGCTTGCTCAGGAATGGCAGCAGGCAGGCTGTGAGTGCATTCTGCACGCACTGTGAGGCGGAGACTCTTGGAGCAAAGCCTGGTCTCGAGGAGGGCAGCAAAGAAGCCACTTCTCTCCAGAAAAAACATCATGGACAGACTGATATTCTGCAAAAGGTACAGGCAGTGACTGCTGAGGACTGGGGTTAAAGTTATTTTCTCTGATGAATCCCCTTTTCGATTGTTTGGGACAGCAGGAAAACGCCTCATTCGGAGAAGACAAGGTGAGCGCTACCACCAGTCTTGTCTCATGCCAACTGTTAAGCATCCTGAAACCATTCATGTGTGGGGTTGCTTCTCAGCCAAGGGAATCGGCTCTCTCACAGTCTTGCCTAAAAACACAACCATGAATAAAGAATGGTACCAGAATGTCCTCCAAGACAACTTCTCCCAATCCTCCAAGAGCAGTTTGGCGATCAACAATGCCTTTTCCAGCATGATGGAGCACCTTGCCATAAAGCAAAGGTGTAACTAAATGGCTTAGGAACAAAACAGAGATTTTGGGTCCATGGCCTGGAAACTCCCCAATCTTAATCCCATTGAGAACTTGTGGTCAATCATCAAGAGACGGTGGACAAACAAAAACCTAAAAATTCTGACAAAATGAAAGCATTGATTGTGCAAGAATGGACTGCTATCAGTCAGGATTTGGTCCAGAAATTGATTGAGAGCATGCCAGGGAGAATTGCAGAGGTTCTGAAGAAGGGTCAACACTGCAATATTGACTTGCTGCATTAACTCATTCTAACTGTCAATATAAGCTTTTGTTACTCATATGTTTGCAATTATATTTCTGTCTGTGATAAAAACATCTGTCAAACACACATAAAAACCAGAGGGCAGCAGATCATGTGAAAATATAATAATTGTGTTATTCTCAAAACTTTTGGCCATGACTAATATATGTATGTATATATATATATATAATATAATATATTTCTTTGAATTAACCCCTTCCCAATACCTGCTTTAAATATACAGCACAGATCTTGCGAGCTCAGAAGAAAGCTGGCAAATCAGCTATACATCATAACCAGCACCCTGCAGTAATGCTCATGATCCGCATTAGCAGCAGTCTTTAACCGCTCTAACACAGCACCTACTCATTTGAGGATGGGCGCTCCCTTTGCGTCAATCTGCACACTGACTGGGAATGTAGTGTGTCAATCTCCATGGTGACTAGGGAAAATGTCCATGGGATCACCCAGATATGGTGGCCTGCAAGGTCTTTCTATGAGCAGTAATGGACACCTGCCAGTGCAAGACTGACAATTGTAATACTCTGCAATGCTTTTGCATTGTAGGGTATTAGACCAGGACAGTAAAAAGTTTAAAGTCCTATACTTGAACTAAGTAAAATGGAAAATGCTTAGCTACTTACCGTAGTGGTGTTTTTCGGAGACCATGACAGCACCGCTAGAGAGGGGATCTGCCCTTCAGGTACATGAACCTAGAGACAAAAAAGAGTGGCACCTCACTCTTGCATCATTTGGATTACAGAGCATGAGAGGACCTCCCTGGCTAGTAGCAAAATATACACTTTAAACTAAATCTAATTACCACACGGCTTAAACTTAAAGCCCATAAAGGTGCTCACCCACACGTGAAGAGAGGGAATATAAGGGTTGCGTCATGGTTTCTGAAAAACACCGCTACCGGTAAGTAGCAAAGCATTTATTTAGTCTCCCATGACAGCACAATGAGAGAATTACAGAGATGTAAAGAATTTAGGAAGGGACTACTGCCTCAAGCACCCTTCTCCCAAATGTGAGATTGGAGGAGGCACCCTATCCAGCTATAAATGTTTGAAGAACTGGATGGAGAAGGCCAAGTAGCTGCCTTACATAGGTCCTATTTTCCTGCCGGAATTTGGAAGCCACTTTTGGCAGATGCAAGGGATCTGGTTTTAAAACAACTCTTATCTTCCCTAAATTGGGTATATGGTGGCTGCCTAGACAGGCTTGCATATCACTAAATCTCTGGGTTGAAGTCAGTGCAACTAAAAGGGCAGTCTTGAGAGAAAATATATTTGGGGCCAGCTCGATAGGTTCGAATGGAGTCTCCATCAATGCTGTTTAGCACTAGATTCAAATCCCACGATACTAACTTGCGCTTAAGGATGGGTCTAGACCTAGCTGCTGCTCTAATAAACCTGGATACCCAATAATTGCTTCTAGATCACAATTATACCAGGCTCCTAATGCTTACACCTGAAACTTTTATGGGTATGTTTCCACGGTAAGGAAACGCTGCGTGTTTGACGCTGGTGTACAGCTGCAGCGTCAAACACGCAGCATCCAGATATTACAGCATAGTGGAGGGGATTTCATGAAATCCCGTATCCACTATTGTTAAAACACGCAGGCATCAGACCTGCAAAACGGAAATGTGGCGCGTCTTTTCAGATCGCAGCATGTCCTTTTACCTTGCGGCGACGCTCCGTAGTCGCAAGGTAAATAACACAGTCCTATGTTTGGCTGCGGTGATTCCGGATTTGTTCAATGAACACATTCCAGATTCACCGCGCGTTCAGAAGTGGCGGGGCTTTGGGCGGAGCCGGCTTTCTACTCCGTCAAATGCTGCCTATCTGGAACGTGGAACCATACCCTAAGGGTGCTCGTTGAGGGACTAATCTATAAGCCCTTCTGTAGGAATGCCAACACCTGGTTTTTTCTTAACCTTTTCCCCAATCTCTGCCCCAAGACTAACAGAAACTTGCTCCAGTTTCTGGCATATATCCTTGTCGTGGATGCCTTCCTACTTTTTAGCAAGGTATTTACTAGGCCCTGAGAAAACCCCTTCTCCCTCAGCAGCGCCCTTTCAAATTCCATGCCTTCAGATGCAAGTTGGACACTCGTGGATGGAAGATTCGTCCCTGAGAGTGAAGATCTGGGAGCTCTGGGAGAAAACTACAGGTTGGTGATGGACATCTTTGCCAGGAAAACCATGGCCTCCTGGGCCAGAATGGAGCTATTAGAATCACACATGCACCGTCTTCCCGTTTCTTTCTTAGACCTAATGGAATCAGGGCTATCGGGGAAAGGCATATGTCAGCTTGAAGACCCATGGAATCAGGAGAGCGTCCACATCATGCAGATCTTCTCTGGGGTTTAAGAACAAAACTAATGCACTTTCCCATTTCCCCTGTTAGCGAAAAGATTTATGTCGGGGACCCCCACAATCTGGTTGAAGACAGTCTGATTCAACACCCATTCCCCCTGCCTGAGCTTGTTGGGTTTAGAAGATAGGCTTTGTGTTCTCTTTTCCTTTAATATGCAGGGATGTTTAATGACAGCAGATGAATTTCAGCCATCTGAAAATATGATTGTCACCTCCATCAATGATCTGGACCGGTTCCCCCCTGGTGGTTAATGTAGGCCACAGTTACCTGATTTTTAGAGAGCACTCTGTCATGCCGACCCTGCAGGGACACAAGGAGCCTTCTTAATGCCCGCTCCACAGCAACAGCTCATTCAGGTTAGAGTACACATCCTGCTCAGTATGTGTCCAGACCCCCTTGACCCACACCTCCCCATATGATCCCCACAACCCCTGGGGCTAGCATACGTAGTAATAATCCGGGAGATCTCGTTTACCCAGGGAACCCCTTTACTAAGGCTTGAGAAGTGTAACTACCAACGCAAGGACTGTATGGTAGAGGGGGACAAAGAAAATTTCCTTTTAGGCATCCTCCCAACTGACGATCATTATATAACACATCCACTGCAGGGCCCTAGTATGGAATTGGGCCCAGCAAACAGCCAGAATGCAATACATGAGTGAGCCCAAAAGAGACATCGCCCCCCATAAAGGACATAGATGGACTATTCACAGCCCTCAACCTGATGTCAAATCCCATCTACCCTAGACCCTGGCAGTCAACATTCCTGAACCCCAGAGTCTAAAGGTACTGCCACACTAAACAATCCGCTAGCGATCACAATAACGACGCATACTAATGCGATCGCTAGCGGGATTGTTTCTTATACGCTAATGCAGCCACATTTAGCGATATAGTTAACGACGCATCGCCGTTAGCGATCTTCTTAACGACTTTAGCGGTACAAAAGAACCGCTAAATCGCTAAGAAAAGGTGCCACACAGCGATAAATACTTACCCAGCGGGAGCGCCAGCGATGAAATAGGGTCCGGAACGATTCCAGCGACGAGCGAGATCACAGCAGGAAGCTCGTCGCTAGGCAGCTGCCGCACTGAACAACATCGCTAACGGGATCGCTAAATAGTGACGTTTTTTAGCGATCCCGTTAGCGATATTGTTCAGTGTGGCATACCCTTAAGAAGAGACCCGAGAACTCCAGCACTTTCAGGGCTGCAACATGACTTCTTGACATTAATAACCACCCCAAGAACAATATCATCCCCTCCAATTCAATAGACAGCGCTGAACTGAAAGTCCACAATCAAAAAAATCATCTAGATAGGGAACTACCTGGATATCTTGCTAGTGAACATGTGCCATGACCTCTGGGATCACTTTAGTAAATACCCGAGGAACAATGGCAAAGCAAAATGGAAGGCTCTAAACTGGAAATGATTTATCACACCCCCAGTGATACTGTCAACCTAAGATACTGCTGGTGATCTGCATGCATTGGAATGTGATAGTAAGCATCTTTAAGATCCAATACTACCATGAAGCAATCTTTAAAGAGCAGATTATTGCAGACCTCACAGACTCCATTTTAAAGGAACGGACCATCAGGAATCTATTCAGACCCTTCATCTTAATCAGAAAGAGGGGGGTGAATAGACCCCTTACCTCTGATGCAGAAAACTATCAGAACTGCCTTCTGTTATACTTCCTGGACTTCCAACTCCAATACCTGTTGTTCTGCTGGTGAAGAACGAGTGGGAGTTAAACCTGTCGTGAGGTATTCGCTGGAATTCTAATTTAAGCCCTGTGCTGACGACATTATGTATCCAAGCACTATCTGAAATTTTTGACCAGGCCAGGTAGAAGGCCTAAAGCTTCCCCCTCACCTGAATCATCAGTCATTGGGGTGGTTTCCTGCAATCTCAGGAGGAACTAGACATGTATCCTCTACCTTTCTTTTGCCATTGTCCCATTTACTCTTATCCCTAGACAACTTCTATGGCGGGACAATCTCCTGCTGAAGTTATGCCTATATGAAGGACCCGCTAAGCTAGGGAACCTCTTCTTACTGTCCCCTGACTTCTCCTAGAGCTTGTCCAAACGGCCCAAAAAGAAGCATTAGAAAGGGCCGCAGCTCTTTCTGCCAGTCCAACTGAGTTTGCTGACGCGTCAGACAAAAACGGCTTCCTGTCTTAGCACTGGACACTGCACTCACACCACGTTGCCACACAGGTCTCTATCCAGATGACTGATGAAGGTCAGATATTGACCAAAACATCTAATTTTTCCGGAATTTCTTCATGCAATAAATAAATTCTTAAAACACATCTATACGCGTGCCAAGTATTTCTACATCATCGCATCAGACAAAGCAGAAGCCTTATCCTCAAGTTGATCCTCCAACCAGTCCAATCAGACCATTAACAACCTGGCTGTGCAGGTGGCAGCCACCGCCGGCCTAAGGGCCCCTGCTGACATCTCCCAGATACCTTTTAAGAAGACATCTGCTTTTTTGTCCAATGGGTCCTTTAAATTCCCTATATCCTCAAACAGCAGTGAGGCCTTCCTGGACGCCTTAGCCACGGCTGTGTCCAGCTTCGGGCCTTTATCCTATGAGGACAAGGCCGATTCCTCGAACGGGTATCTTCTCTTGAAGGCAGGAGGCAGAGAACCTTCCTGTCTGGCCTCTTCCATTCATGCAGAATTAGCGAACTGATCTCATCTTTCAGGGAAAAAGATCTGCAAACTTTTTGCTCCAGACCCCCCAAACATCACATCCTGCATGGACTTCTCTGGCCAGGGCTCTACAATGCCAATCGTATTATTGACTGCTTTCACTAGTCTGTTCACCTTGTCAAGCAGGGGATGGAGGGATGGATGGATGGACAGCAATGAGAACAAAGAGCAAAAACTAAACCTTAATTTGACTTAACCCCTTAATGTCCACTGACGTGCACAGTCCGTCATGGCTAGGTGTCACTTTTGGCACCTTGACAGACAGTGCACGTCAGGCCTTTGAACTACCATTGCGTGTAGTGTAGTCTATGACAGCTGACAGGCACGGCAAGCAGTGTGGGGACCTTTGCCGTCGGTCCCCGCACCCACAGCGCTGTGATTGGTCAGTCAATGTGACTGACCAAACACAGCAGCGATCAGGCAGAAGAGGCTGAAATTTCACCATCTCCTGCCCGATCAGTACAGGAGCTCGTTACTGCAGTGGCCAAGCTTCCTGCACTAACAGCTACGATCGAGCGCTCAGGGGGAGAGGCAGAGGGTCGGGAGCTCCCTCTGCCTCAGATCGGCGCCCTGCAATGTATTTGCCGGGCCCGATGTCTGCCTTGATGCCGGGTCATCTAGCTATGGAAAGCCGCTGTGACCATGGTCACAGCAGCTTTCACCATAGGTACAATGCATTGCAATGCATTGTACCTGCAATCAAAAGTAAAAAAGTGAAAGTCCCATAAAGGGACAAGGTAAAAAAAGCATTTTTTTTGAAAAAATTGTAAAAAAAAAAATTAAAAAATAAAAAAAAATTCCCCTAAATACACATTATGTAATAAAAAAAAAAAAAAAAAATGTACGTTTGGTATCGCCGCGTCCGTAAAAATCCCATCTATAAAAACGTAACCATAGTTAACCCCTTCAGTGAAAGCCGTAAAAAAAAACACAAAAAGGTAGTAAATTATACTTTTTCCAAGCGGTATCCGCATACCGCTTGGAAAAAGTGTAATAACACGCGATCAAAAAGACAGATATAAATAAACATGGTACCGCTAAATACGTCATCTTGTCCAGCAAAAAACAAGCCACTATACAACATCCTCCGCAAAAAATAAAAAAGTTATAGCTCACGGAATAAACGGATGCAAAAACTATTATTTTTTCTATAAAATTTTTTATTGTGTAAAAAGCGCCAAAACATAAAAAAAAAAAAAATATAATATAATATAATATTGATAAAGCAGCTTTATTCTTGGGTCACTACGATTACAGCGATACTATATATATATATCTATATCTATATCTATATCTATATATTATATATATAGTATCGCTGTAATCGTAGTGACCCAAGAATAAAGCTGCTTTATCAATTTTACCACACGCAGAACAGAACAGAGGAAAAAAAAAAAAAAACAGTTCCTGAATTGCTGGTTTTTGTTAATTCTGCTTCCACAAAAATCGTTATGTGCCCGAATATGGTACCAATAAAAACGTCAACTCGTCTCGCAAAAAATAAGCCCGCAGATAACTGTCAGCCGAAATATGAAAAAAATTATAGCTCTCAAAATACAGCGATGCAAAATTTCTTACAAAAAATTCTACCAAAAAATAAGCGTCTTTTAGTGTGTGACAGAAGCTAAACATGAAAAAAGGATGTAAATCTGGTATCGCTGTAATCACACCGACCCGAAGAATAAAGTCGCCTACTCACTAATACCGCGCGAGGAACAGCATAAAAAATAAAACCAATTCTTCACCTTTTGTGGATTTGTTCATTCTGCCTCCCAAAGATCGCAGTAAGGCGATCACAGTGGTTCCCCCCCCACATATGGGGTATCAGCGTACTCAGGAGAAATTGGACCCCAAAATTTTTCTATGCAATTTGTGCTGTTACCCTTATAAAAATAAAAATTTGGGGGCAAAAAGATCATTTTTGTGGAAAAAAATATGATTTTTTTTATTTTCACGGCTCTATGTTATAAGCTTCTGTGAAGCCCTTGGGGGTTCAAAGTGCTCAGCACACATCTAGACAAGTTCCTTGGGGGGTCTAGTTTGCAAAATGGGGTCACTTGTGGGGGGTTTCTACTGTTTAGGCACATCAGGGGCACTCCAAGCATAACATGACACACGCAGGCCCTTCCATCAAAGTCTGCATTCGAAAACGGTGCTCCTTGCCTTCCGAGCTCTGCGATGCGTCAAAAAGGGTCATTAGACCTACCGCTAATTAGGTTTCCAGGAGTTCATCCTGACAGCACCATGGGGACGTCCTCCTCCTCCTTGCTGGGACAGGAAACACACAAGAGTAGAGTTGAGCGATACTTTCCGATATCCAAAAGTATCGGAATCGGAATGGTATCGCCGATACCCAAAAAATATCGGCGATACCCGATACAGATACCGGAAATCCAATGTAAGTCTATGGGAACAAAATATCGGAATTAAAAAAAACCCATTCTTGCCTTGTTGGTTAATTGTACATGAAGGAAAACAACAAAGAGTAATGTAGAATGTATTGGGGAAGGTTGAGGAGACATTAAAGGCATAGATGTTTAACCCAATCAAATGGAATAGCATAAATATTTTTTTTTTTTAAAGATGTTCGTATTGACGAAGAAATTGACAATGTTGTTAACGTTTTTTCTATTTTGGCAAATATGTATATTTCACAACTTCCATGCTCTTCACCTTTTTAACTTTTGACACACTTTCTCCTTCATAATCTTCAGCAGCATCATCTTTTTCATCAAATTATTCTTCATCTTCACCTTCTTTATCTTCTTCTTAAACATCTTGCTATTCATCTTTTTGTTAACATTACTCATATTCTTCTTACTAAACTATTATTCTTCTTCATATTGTACTTCATCTTCATCATATTCTTATTTTTGACAGATTCCTGTACTTGTAATCTGTAAAAGTATGAATTTTTCATCCTTCCGTTCTTGCTGTCACAAAAGATTTAAATTACAACAGTATTTGTCCGTGTTCAGTTTAGCCTGCAGCAGCAGGCATTTTCCAGGGGCACCACGAGGAGGAACGGACTCACCCCCATACACTGCTTAGTCTTCTTCTGCTTATAATTTAGAGCATATATTTTGTTCTTCATTTTGGTCTTATACTTCATGTTCTTCTGCTTTTTGATCTTCTGCTTATTGTTCTTCAGTCTCTTGTTCTGTGTCTTGTAGTTTGTCTTAACCTTCTTAGTCCTGTTTGGTAATCTTTTATTTCTTCTTGTGATGGTGTTTAGGCTGGTTGGCTTGATGCTCGTCGTCCTTGTGGTGGTCATCTTCTTCGGGGTGGTCATCAGGGTCGTCGTCTTCATTGTTGGAGATCCAGAGTGATTTCCCAAAAAAACATTGAAAAAATCTTCAATTTGTAAATGTAGCACAAGGTACAAGAGCCAATGCAAGTAACGAGGACCAGCTGACTGTGCTGGAACCCGGAGGGGCAGCAGAAGGAAAAGAGCCAATGGCACAACCGAGGACCAGCTGACGTTACTGGGACACGGTTACTAAGCAGGAGGCACCTGTGCTCCAATGCACTACCAAGGACCAGCAGACGTTGCTGGAACTCGGATACCGAGATGGAGGCACCTAGGCCAAAGGCACTGCGGAGAACCAGTTGACGGTACTGGAACCCGGACGGGTAGCAGAAGGTACAAGAGCCAATGCAAGTAACGAGGACCAGCTGACTGTGCTGGAACCCGGAGGGGCAGCAGAAGGAAAAGAGCCAATGGCACAACCGAGGACCAGCTGACGTTACTGGGACACGGTTACTAAGCAGGAGGTACCTGTGCTCCAAAGCACTACCAAGGACCAGCAGACGCTGCTGGAACTCGGATACCGAGATGGAGGCACATAGGCCAAAGGCACTGCGGAGAGCCAGCTGACGGTACTGGAACCCGGACGGGTAGCAGAAGGTACCCATGGAAATTTAAGTTGACAGGCCGCGAGCCGGCCGCAGTTACCGAATCCCACAGTACTACAGTGGGTGATTGTCCTATTGTCACAACGGAAACAGCCTTTATTTGCATATCCCGCAGCACACATAGGAAGCACCTAAACTCCAGGCACCATAGAGTCGGCTAACCCGACCGCAACACGACAGGACAACTTATTGGAGGCTAAGTGACGTTTACACTGACAGGAAACAGATGGAGTGCTGTAACCAGTCTGGGCAGGAGTGAGTACCCATGCCAATGACACTTCCGAGCAACAACTGTCGGTGTTGGAGCCCAGGGATGAGAAGAGAACCGGTTGGAGGCAGCAGGACTTTTTGCCATTCACACAGCAGGGGAACAGCTGACATTACTGAACCCCAGTAACAGGAGCAAGTGTTGACTGTGCTAACAGCACTTCCGAGCAACAACTGTCGGTGTTGGAGCCCAGGGATGAGAAGAGAACGGTTGGAGGCAGCAGGACTTTTTGCCGTTCACACAGCAGGGGAACAGCTGACATTACTGAACCCCAGTAACACAGGAGCAAGTGTTCACTGTGCTAACAGCACTTCCGAGCAACAACTGGGGGTGTTGTAGCCCAGGGATGAGAAGAGAACAGGGTGGAGGCAGCAGGACTGTTTGCCTTACACACAGCAGGGGAACAGCTGACATTACTCAACCCCAGTAACACAGGAGCAAGTGTTCACTGTGCTAACAGCACTTCCGAGCAACAACTGGCGGTGTTGGAGCCCAGGGTCAAGGAGGATGTTTAAATACTAGATCAAGTATTTTCCTTGTTACGTGTCAATTAAAAAAGTCTATACTCCAAACAAGAGAAATATAACCTTTAGTACCATAAGATGATGATTTTACTTAAAAAAATATATGTAAATTAATAATTTACATACATAAACATGTTGAAAAGCAATGCAAACCACAATTAAAATAGGTTGAATAATCTGCTATACGGTTTAAAATAAAAGCATACAAGTACATATCAGAATCCATTAATGATGGCTAAGTAACAGTATGTACACCATTTCTATTGTGTAGACAATGAATGGCTGACTTAAAAACATAATCAGCATTACAAGTTATCTTTGACATTCATAAAAGTTTACATTTGGTGAATAATATCACTAAAAAGTTTTTAAAAATATCTAAAATTTCCATCATGTAATACTGATAATATGTGCCAATCATTTATATTAACAAACAAAAACTTTAAAAAGTGCATAGTGCATAGTCAAAACAGCTATTTATGCCTGACTGTGGACTTGCAAGCATGACAACGGATAGATAAGGTATATATAGATGAGACTGCATAGCCACAGATGTTGAATGGCGATGTAATACTGTACCTCAATAAAGTGTGCGTTACTACTACATCCTTTTTTTTTTTATATAGCTTTATAAAAGGTTACGTGCATGTATGGTTGCGCCTTTGTTTGGACGCACAGACTGGCTTCCTGCTGTGACGCGTTGGGTATTGGAGCGTCTGTGCGTCTTATGACGCAGACTAACATTCACGGTGCGCATCGTTCATCATCGCAAGCGTACCGACAACACAAAGGCGTTGTCATGACTGCTTTACTCAGTAAACATGCACCTATGATGAAACATACACGCATGTGCCCTATTACATAACAAGCTACAAGAAAAACGAGTGTGAGGTGTGACACAGCTGTTTTGTTAAGGTACAGTATTATATCGACATTGTACAGGTGTCGCTATTCAGTCTGATAAATAGATATCATTCACCTATTCTATCAGTTGTCGTTCTTTCAGCACCACTTACAGGTATATATTTTGCTATTGTGACTATGCACTATTGACTTTAACAAGGTAATGCATGATTTTTGTTAGCGATTATCATGTTTACATGAAGGACCTTTATGATATGGGCTGTTAACTTTCTAATTAAATATGTATTTTTTAAAATGACACAAATATAAGTAATGTTGAAGAGGACTATTCCTACATGCATTGTTTGCACAATATTACAGGTGTACATCACGTCCCTTAATCAACATTGGATTATTATATTTACTTGTATGCTTTTATTTAAAAGCCAAGAACACTGAAGTCTAACCTTCGCACTGCAGCTGTTGTCAAAGTTCAACCCACATTATGCACTTCCAACATTGCAGCATTTGAGTTATGATGTGAGTTGGATTTGTCTAAGCTATGGAGTGACAAGGTTGACCATCAGTATCCTATAGCATAAGTAGGCTTTTGTGTTAGCATTTGTTTTCGACATGTGCATATCTGAAATAATATGTCACAATTATTTTGTTACAGATTTGTGACAAAGACTAATCATTTTATGGTTTTAAAGCTGACGTTTCAAATGTTTACAGCTTAGAAATCAGGGTGTAGCCTCATATCTATGTGTAGCAGTAGACACTTTGACATGTCATGCTTTTTTCACCATGTGTAGGTAGCTAGCAGTAATTTTTGCCAGACACACAGCAGGGGAACAGCAGCCATTACTGAACCCCACAAACACATCAGCGATTGTTTTCATCTGTGCATCTAACACTTCTGAGCAGCAACTGGCGGTGTTGAAGCCCAGGGTCAAGGAGGGTGTAGGCATAAAATATTGAGTTATTGCCTTGTTACGTGGCCATTGCAAATGTATGTACTTCAAACAAGAATAAATGAAGTTTTACTAGGACAATAAAATGATGAATTTCAATTCCAAGAATAGAAAAATATTTAGACTTGAGAGTCCTCAGTGGTTGATACCGTTTAATGGCTAACTGAAAAGATGGTAACAAATTCCAAGCTTTCGAGACTACTCAGGTCTCTTCATCAGGCTAAGACTAAAACAAAAAATGAAGAATCACATATTTCTACACACAACAGGACACAGGAATAGGTAAGACAAGTGAGGGAGGGACAAGTGAGGGGAGACCGGCCAAAAAATGAGAACAAGGATGAATTATCAGCGCCACACAATAAGAGAAAAAATAATTGATTTACTTGTGGCAAAACACTTTTGTATGCCCGGTCATAGCATGATGGATATGGAATTACTGGTATTAAAATATAACTTCAAATATGAGAAAGATACAAAGGTTTCAGAATATAAGCTCATCATGACCTTTGACACTCAGTGATGGAATGAATAGATCACATGGATTTATATCAATTAAGGAATCTGCGTCTCTGCCCTTCCAGGGGCATGAAAACACAAAACCAGACCCCAATCAGAGGGCAATAAAACTTTCTATCCCTATCTAGGAACTGTTCCAATATTTATGTTCATCCCTCTGTCATAATGACAGTTCTGCTACACGTGACTTACTTGTCTTACCTATTGCACTATTCCTGTGTCCTGTTGTGTATAGAAATATGTGATGCTTCATTTTTTGTTTTAGTCTTTGCCTGATGAAGAGACGTGAGTAGCCTCGAAAGCTTGCAATTTGTTACCATCTTTTCAGTTATCCATTAAAAGGTATCAACCACTGCTGACTCTGAAGTCTAAATATTTGTCTATCTACTGGCTAACACGGTACGAAGATACACATGTTTCCTAACTTCAAGAATAAAAATAAAGACCCTGCAAATATAAATGCATATATGCACATGCCAACAAGAAATGGAACAACACACCACCCAAAAAATTGGTTACAAAATATAGTGTTGTAAATTTAAGAATAAAAGTCCATTTTTGTATTTATGAATAATGCTTAAGGAACGCTATGTTAAACCATAACATAGTTAAGACAATGGATTTTGTAATAGTCACTCATCATCATCATTGCAATTTATATGTGAGAGTCACAGACATTTCAATTATTTAAGTTAATAAAATCGTTAACTTTGTACAGCATGTATGACATGTCCAGCATGGACTCAATGTGATGACGCAATAATGTACGATAAAAAATAACCATTTAAAAAAACATTATACATTGTCACAATGTAAGTGTGTGCCTGCAAGTGTAGGTGAAACAAAGGCTACGGATAGCAAAGGTATATTCTATGTCTGTATCAGACAGTGGACAGCCTCTGATGGGTAATGGCGATGTTATACTGTACGTCAATAAAGTCTGCGGCTGCAATCATGCATTTTTTGCTTGTACAGTGTTGAAGAGGGTAAAAGCATGTCTGGTTGTGCAAGGCTTTATCCGTCAACACTACCTTCCTACTGTCACGTGTAGGGTAGGGTAGCATGTGTCAATTAGATGACTCTATAAAATGTGACATTACGCAGCGTTATTGTGCCCTAGGGACGCCAAAAATACGACAGCAGTAATCATTTACTGTCTAATACTCCACCTATGACCAACAAAAAAAGCACGTTCCCTCTTTAACAATCTACAAGACTAACAAGCATAATGGTTGACGCTGACTTTATTGAGGTACAGTATTACATCGACATTGTCCATGAGTAACTATGCACTGTGATACCTATATACCATTATTAATTTATATCTGTTGTGCTTGTTTCAACAGCACTTTCAGGTATAACTACCTATTGTCAGTATGCATGATGCACTTTCTAGATGTAATAATTTATTATTGAACATTATTACCAGGTTTAGATGCTGGCCATTTCATATATGGTGTGTGAAGTTACAGTTGGCATCAGTATGTGTATTTAATAATGTCTGTCATAAATAAAACTCGTGATGATGATGAGGATTTTATGATTCGTACATCCATTGACTGCATTATCTTACAGGTACAGATAAAGTTCCTTAAAAAGCATTAATTGATAAGTATGAAATGTACTTTTATGCATTAATTTCAAAAAGTGAACACTATGTTTTAGTTTTTGTTACCATTTCTAATAGACATGTGCAGATATGCGCTGTGATGACAAATTATTATTTGTCCATATTTGTTATAAAAATTTATCATTCTAGGCCTGGAAAACTTCACAATTTCCTGTTTTAAGCATAACAATCAGGGTGACGGCTCTTCCCTATTTGGAGCATGTTCCACATGGGTTTTTCGGTGCATGTGTAGGGAACAGGAGACTTCTTGCCGGCCACACAGCAGGGGAACAGCTGGCGTTACTGAACCCCACTAACACTATAGCTTGTGTATTGGTCTGTGGACACGACACTTCTGAGCAGCAACTGGCAGTGTTGTAGCCCAGGGAGTAGAGTTCAGGTGGTAGAAAGATGAACATAACAGGAGACATGGATAACGTTGCGAACCAGTTATTTAATCTGAAAACGGACAGACAAATTCTGGCGAGATCCATGCCTTGTTCATTTTCAGAAAAGTAAGCCGGTCTACATTATCGGAGGATAGTCGCATGCGACGGTCTGTTAGTACACCACCTGCAGCACTAAAGACGCGCTCCGATAATACACTGGCAGCAGGGCAAGCCAGCACCTCCAATGCATACTGGCTAAGCTCTGGCCATGTATCCAGCTTAGAGACCCAAAACTTGAATGGGGAAGAGCCATCTGGGAGTACACTGAGAGGGAAAGACATGTAGTCTGTCACCATCTTACGGAAACGTTGCCTCCTGCTGACTGGAGCCGTCTCGGATGGTGTAGACATTTGTGGCGCTGCCACAAAACTTCGCCACATTTGGAACATACTGGTCTTGCCTTTTGAAGAGGCGCTGCTTGTGCTTCCTCTTGTTGCAGAGCTGTCTCCACTGCCTCGACGCACAGAGCTGCTTTGTAAAGCAGTAGCAGCAGCAGTGCTCTGGGCTGGAATGGAGAACATTATGGATTGCACCAGTGTGTCTTGGTACTCCCGCATTTTACGCTCCCGGTTCAACGGTGTGATGAGGCTTTGTAAGTTGTCCCGGTAGCGAGGGTCTAGGAGGGTGTACACCCAATGATGAGACGTGGTGAGAATGTGGGCGATGCGGCGGTCGTTTCTCAGGCACTGCAGCATGAAATCAACCATGTGCTGCAGACTCCCAACTGGCCAAGAAACGCTGTCCCCTGCAAGAGGCATCATCTCTGCCTGCTCTGCATCACCCCACCCTCGCTCTACATACTGACTAGAGCGTTGTGTACCTCCCTCTGGAGCGATGTCTTCCTCCTCCATTGACTCCTCCTCATCCTCCTCACAAAGTGAGCCCTGCCCAGCCCTTTGTGAGGAACCACGTTGCGCTGACTGTCCAGAAGGTGATGGAATTTGTGACTCCTCATCCTCCACCTCTTCCAAAACCTCATCCCTTAGTGCTTGCAGTGTTTTTTGAAGCAGGCAGATAAGGGGGACAGTCAGGCTGACTAGTGCATCATCTGCACTCACCATCCGCGTTGACTCATCAAACGCACGCAAAACGTGGCAGATGTCCTTCATAGAGGCCCACTCAGTAGTGGTGAAGTGTGAACGGCGCAAATTGCGAGTTGATTGCGCCTGATGCAGCTGATACTCCATTACTGCTGGCTGCTGCTCACACAACCGCTCCAACATATGTAACGTGGAATTCCACCTGGTGGGTACGTCACATATGATGCGATGTTCAGGAAGGCGAAATCTGTGTTGCAGAGCTGCAATGCGCGATCTGGCTATGCTGGAACGTCGCAAGTGAGCGCACTCTAGGCGGACCTTGTGCAGCAGTGCATCAAGATCCGGATAGTCCCTCAAAAAACTCTGCACGACCAAGTTGAGCACATGTGCCAGACATGGTATGTGAGTGAGGTTGCCAAGGCCCAGAGCTGCCACCAGATTTCGGCCATTGTCACACACTACCAAGCCTGGCTGGAGATTAGCTGACAAAAACCACACGTCGCTCTCCTACTTGATGGCATTCCAGAGCTCCTGCGCTGTGTGGCTTCGATTCCCCATGGGAATTAATTTCAGGACGGCCTGTTGACGTTTGGCCACGGCTGTGCTCATATCGGTCGCAACAGGTAAGCGTTCATGGGTCCATGTGGAGGTAGACCGTGACGGCTCCTGCAGCAATGATTCTGAGGAACTGGAGTAGGAGGAGGAGTCAATGTGGACAGACTGGATTCCTGCTATCCTTGGAGTTAGCAGAACAGGTACAGCGCCACTCGCAAGATCTGTACCCGGCTCCACAACATTGACCCAATGGGCAGTGAGGGAAAGGTATCGTCCCTGGCCATGGGTACTGGTCCATGCATCGGTGGTCAGGTGGACCTTGCTACTGACGGCGTTTAGTAGCGCATGTTTAATTTTTCCCTCAACATGCTTTTGCAGACCAGGGACGGCTTGCCTGCTGAAATAAAATCGGCTGGGCACATTGTATTGTGGGACTGCCAATGCCATTAAGTTACGGAAACTGTCAGTCTCCACCAGCCTGAATGACAGCATTTCAAGGGACAGGAGTTTTGCAATGCCAGCATTCAGAGCCTGTGCTCGTGGATGGTTTGCAGAGTATGGCCGTCTTTTATCCCATGCCTGTGCTACCGATGGCTGTTTTGTGGCCTGGGAGTGTGAGGATGACAGGGAACTTGCAGCTGTGGGTGGAATAACACTGGGTCTCTGGACAACAGTGACAGAGGTTCTTCCATGGCGATCCTGTGAGGAAGCCGAACCAGCTGTGTGTGAGCTGGAGGAAGAGGCTCCAACACGAGCTGAAGATGTAGGTGCTGCTGTAGGTTGGCCTACATCTCCAGTGTGTCTTTATAACTCAACCACGTGCTTTGACCGCACATGTTTCCACATATTTGTGGTATTAAGGTTACTGACACTTTTACCTCTTTTTACTTTTTGATTACACAGCTTGCATTTGACATAGCAAATATCATCTGCAAGTGTGTCAAAAAAGGACCACACAGTGCAAGTCCTGGGAGCGCCCGTTTTGGCTGTTGGAATAGAACTGCTACGAACGGGTGCCAAACTGGAGGCTACAGGCAACCGAGTCTGCAGCCTACCTCTCCCTACTGTTTGCCCCAACGGTCCAATCTCTTCCTCAGAGCTGCTACCACCACCTTCCTGTTCCTCACGCCATGTTGAGTCTTGGACCTCATCATCTCCACTACCCTCTTCCAACACCTGCTGCTGTTGGGTGGTCTGGCCAGCACCATGCTCAACAGAAACTGGCACCCGAGTCTCATCATCATCAGAATGCGTTCTGCGGTGTGCTGACCATCGGCACTGGCTCACCCGCCTCTTCACATTCAGAGAGACACAGCTGTTGTGCATCACTGTATACTCCCTCTTCTTCACATTCCAGAATGCTGCTTGGCTGGGCCCCTGTTTGCAAGCCAACAGATTCTGAGAACAGAAGCAGAGACTCAGCTGGCTCCTTTACAGAGCTCTCTGAATGCCTGGGCAATTTAGCAGGCGGTGAAGAGACAGATGGTTGTTCAACAGTGCTGTGGTCCTGAGAGGAGGTGAAAGCAATTGAAGTCGATGCATTGGCTGCCATCCAACCAACATCGGCTTCAATTTGTTCTTCCCGCAGCAGGGGGGTACGCCGAGCTCCTACAAAAGTGCGCATAAAGGAACGCTCACGGGGAAAACTGGTGGATGCTGTGTCACTGGGTGCGGCAGCAGCCACAGAATCCCCACGTCCTCTCCCTGCTGAAACTCCACGGCCACGACCACGTGCCTTACTCCCTGCCTTCTTCATCTTGGTAGATTGATAAAGAAAGTCAGAAAAGTTATAAGGCCTAAGTGTGGTTATTCCTCAGACTGCAGTGAACACTGCAGACAACTGTTCACTATCTGTGAAAGGCCCCTTTCTGTACTTCTATAGTGTTTGCAACCAATGTATTGTATACAGATGGAAGCGCGTCACACTAATAGATTAGATTTTTTTCAAATTTAATGGAGCAGCACCAATTTGAGAAAAATGTGAAGGATGAGGCAGTGACACACGCTCAGCAGACTACAACCAGCAGTGGTTGAAGAACTAACTGGAGCGTAATCTGCACTCAAAAAATGAAAAGCTCACAGACTACAGTGAACACTGCACACAACTGTTCACTATCTGTGAAAGGCTCCTTTCTGTACTTCTATAGTGTTTGCAACCAATGTATTGTATACGGATGGAAGCGCGTCACACTAATAGATCACTGTTAATTTCTATTGAATGGAGCTGCACCAATTCCACAAAATAAAATAAAAAAAAAGAGTCAGTGAGTGACACGTGCAGATGCCTACAAACAGCGGTGGATGCAGAGCAAACTGCAGCGTCACCTGCACTCACACACACACCTTGCACAGAGCTGTTAAAACACTGCAAGGCAAAAGGAAGCTTTACACAGCGGTTGGTAAAATAGCCTGCCTAAAGCACAGTACACAAAATCGCAATCTCTAACTGTCCCTCAGTCAGCAGAGCAGCGTCCTGTCCCTAACTGAATTCACAGCACAGTGACGCTAAAATGGCGGCGGCGCCTTTTATAGTGCATTCTGACATCATTTCAGCAGCCAATCACAGCCATGCCATTAGTTAAGATGACCGCAGCAGTACAGGATGTGCCCACACTTCGTAGGATTCCTCATTGGCTGACTAAAATCACAGTGCCTCTCAAAGAATTATGGGAACTTCCGATTCCGGTATACGATATAGGAAAAATATCGGAACTAAGTATCGGAATTCCGATACAGCGAATATCGGCCGATACCCGATACTTGCGGTATCGGAATGCTCAACACTACACAAGAGATTAAAAGTCCCCTCCCCCTTTCCCTCAGTGTTGTATCAAGAACCACGACATGTATGATGCGCATAACACTTTAATTATTGAAAATCATATTACAGCATATGACATATTGAAGAGGGAGGGAGCTACCAGTGCTGTCAGGATAGACTCCTGGAAACCTAATTAGCGGTAGGTCTAATGACCCTTTTCCAGGGCGTCCCTACTGACAGCACCATGGGGAGTACCAAAGAAAGCTCCTTAAGGTGGGATCACTGCCTGCAGAACCTTCCTGCCAAAGGCAGTCGGCTGGCCAGAGTACATCCAGCTTATAATGTTTACAGAATGTATCAATTCTAGCCCATGTTGCTGCCTTACAAATCTGTTCCAAAGAGGCACCTGCCCTCTCTGCCCAGGAGGCAGCTAACCCCTGGTTGAGTGGGACTTTAGGCCTGCCGGAGGCCTAGTCCCTTCAGCTAAATAGGCGTCCGAGATTAAGGATGTAATCCATCTAGCGATGGAAGCCTTAGATGCCTTTTTTCCCTTACAGTTTCCTCCATAAAGGATGAACAGGTTCGAATCTATCCGCCAATCCTTGGTGGCGTCTATATAGTCTAATACCACCTTTCTGACGTCCAACGAATGGAGCTTCAGTTCCTTTGTGTTGGAAGGATTGTCACAGAAAGAAGGTAAGATAATCTCTTGGTTGCGGTTACTGGTTGATGCAACCTTGGGAACGAAGGCAGGGTCTAACTTTAGCAGTATGCTATCGTCCCTAACCTGGAAGTATGGATCTCTGGTGGATAGAGCCTGAATTTCTCAGATTCTCTTAGCCGTGGTAATTGCCACCAGGAAAGCCGCTTTCCTGGTAAGCAAAGGGATAGGCATGGTGCTGTTGCTATTGTAAGGATCATTACATAAAGCCCTGAGTACCAGAGTAAGGTCCCATGCCGGAAGATACTGGCAGATCGTGGGATGCAATCTTTGTATAGCTTTAAAAAAAATCTTACTATCCAAGGATGGGAAGCTAGTGAATAGTCAAAGAAGGAGCTTAACGCAGCTATCTGCACTTTTAGGGTGCTGGGCCTGAGCCCCATGCTAAAGCCTGACTGGAGGAAATCTAAAATCCTAGGGATGTCAGGTGTACCTGCCACCAAGTCGGACCTGCCACTCACTATGCAGAAGCGTTTCCAGATCTTAAGGTAGATAGCCGATGTGACTGGCTTCCTACTGGCCTGGATGGTAGTTATGACCTGGTCGGATAAGCCTTTACCCCTCAAGGTCACCCTCTCAGGATCCAGGCTGAGAGATGTAATCTCTTCGGGTCCGGATGGTGGATTGGACCTTGGTGGATTAAATCCGGTACCAGGGGCAGCTCTACCGGGTTCTCGATTGACATGTCTGTTAGAGAGAACCAGCTCCTCTTCGGCCAGTATGGGGCGATCATTAGGACTGTAGCCCGGTATTCCCTGATCTTCCGTAATACGGCCGGGATGAGCGCTAGTGGTGGGAATGCATACAACAGGTGTTCCTCCAACTTCTGGCTTAGGGCATCCAGTCCTTCCGGGTCGTCCAAGGGGTTCAGGGAGAAAAACCTCGGAATCTTCGCATTTCTTCTGTTCGCAAATAAGTCTATTTGGGGGGTTCCCCACCGCCGACATAGACCTCTGAAGATATTCTTGTTCAGTTCCCATTCGGTAGGGCTCACTCTCTTTCTGCTTAAGAAGTCTGCTACTATATTCTGGGAACCTTCCAGGTGGACTGCTGTTAGAGAAAGAACAACCTGCTCAGCCCAGGTAAATATTATACCGGCCAGTTCCTGGAGGGGTCGATGTCTGGGACCTCCCTGGTGATTCAAGAAAGAGACCGTTGTGATATTGTCCGAGAAAATTCTGACATGCTGATCTTTGAGCCTGGGTCGGTTTCTTCTTAGGCTATGGTTCCACGGTCGGGAACCATAGCGCTTTGGACGGAGCGGAAATTCCGCTCCGTCTAAGCCCCGCCCCCTTTCTGACGCGCGATCTTTCCGGAGGTGTTCAGGACACCTCCGGAACACCTCCGGAAAGAGCGCAGGGCTACATAGCCCTGTGTTAATTCTGTTGCGGCGACGCACCGTCGCCGCAATACGCGAGGACATGCTGCGGTCTAAAAAGACGCGCCGCATATCCGTTTACGCAGGTTTGCCACCTGCGTATTGTTACGCATGGTGGAGACGGGATTCCTTGAAATCCCCTCCACTATGCTGTAACATCTGGACGCTGCGTGTTTGGCGCTGCGCCAGCGCACAGCGCCAAACACGCAGCGTTTCCTGACCGTGGAAACTCACCCTTAGGGCCTCCCAAACCGCGTAAAGTTCCCTGAAATTTGAAGACCGGTCCTGGATTTCTTCTTGCCATCTGCCCTGTAGAATTCTGCCCCGTAGATGAGCTCCCCAACCCCACGAACTGGCATCCGTGGTGATTGTCACGTAAGGGGACCACCGAACTCCTACTTTTAGATTGCCTGGCTGTGTCCACCAAATAAGTGATTTTCCACCACTCCTGATAGATGCAGTATCTCGTCCAGAGAGCTGTAATTCCGATTCCAAGACGACAGGATCTCCCTCTGAAGGGGCCTTGAGTGGAACTGTGCCCATCTGACGCATGGAATACAGGCCGTCATCTGTCCTAGGACCTTCATGGCAGATCTTATAGAAGACTGGTGTTTCATCAGAACCTTCACTCGGTCCTGTATGGTCTCTTGCTTCTGAGGCAAGTAAGAAATTCTGAGTCTGGAATCCAGGAGTACACCCAGGAAGACCTTCCATTGTTTGGGAGCTAGGTCTGACTTTTGCCAGTTTATGATCCACCCCAGATATTCGAGTGTAGCGATGCAGCGGTCTCTGTGCCTGACCAGCGCTTCTTCTGACTCTGCCACAATAAGAAAATCGTCCAAATATGGGACGATAATGGTACCTCTGTTTCTTAGGAAGGCCACTACCTCCGAGACCAATTTGGTGAATATTCGGGAGCCGAGGCCAGCCCGAAGGGTAAGCATTGGAACTGAAAGTGGGAGGTCTGGGTCGGTAGCTGTACAGCGAACCTTAGAAGACTGAGATGAAGGATGAATTGGGACCTGATAGTATGCACTCTTCAGATCGAGCGTGCACATGAATGCGTCCCTGTCTATGAGATGGATCGCGGACCTGACTGATTCCATAGGGAACCTTTTGTACCTGACCCAGGAGTTTAGGGGTTTCAGATTTATGATGATGCGAGTTTCTCCCGACGGCTTTGTGATAGTGAAGAGGGAAGAATAGTGTCCTCTGCCTACTTCTGCCCGGGGAACTGGAATTATGACTGATAGTCTTAACAGATCCTGAAGCTCGGTCCACATGACCGAGTCCGCAGAGACCACCGTAGGGGGAACGTATCTTTCGGGAGGAGGAGCGTAACACTCTATCCGATATCCTTCCGCAATGGTTCTGCAGACCCACTGATTCTGGTTAACTTGTTCCCAACTTGCCACAAAATGACGGAGCCTCCCGCCAATGGAGTTGGCGTCATTGTCTCTTTGCTCTATGTGAGGAGCCGAAAACGTATTCCTGCCCTTACCCCCTTGGGAGTGGGAGCTCCTGTATGATCCCCTACTCGGTCTTCCCTGAACTCTCGAGTCAAACTGTCTCGAAAAGGCTGTGCACGGCAAGCTTTATCCTCTGGAAATCCCTTCTTTACATCTGTTACAGATTCTAAGATAGTATCCAGGGCCGGTCCGAAGACCCTAAGCCTGAGAATGGGATGGAGCATAACTTAGTCTTAGAGACGTTATCTCCTGACCAAGATTTTAGCCAGACAGCTCTCCTGGCAGCATTAGATAGGGAGCTGTTTCTGGCGGAAAATCTGACAAATTCTGCAGACATATCGGCTAGGAAGGCCGTGGCTGAATTCATAACAGGAAGAGAGGCTAAAATCTCAGCTCTGGGGGTCTTATTGGAAAGCTGATCCTCCAATTGACTCATCCAGAAAACCATGGATCTAGCCACCGAGGTGGCAGCGATATTGGTCCTGATAAGAGCCGCTGAGGTTTCCCAGGCCCTTTTCAGGAGAATATCTGCCTTCCTGTCCATCGGGTCACGCAGTCTAGACGAGTCGTCCTCAAATGGGATAGCAGTCTTTTTTGTGACCCTGGCTACTGGGACATAAATTTTCGGAATTTCTTCCCATATCTTAACATCTTCAGGGTCAAACGGTAGTCTCCCCTTGAAGTCACGTGAAAAAAAACAGTCGCCGCTCTGCACTCTTCCACTCCTCCAGGATCATTGCTTTAATATGGTCACTAACAGGGAATACAGTCTCCTTCTGAGATGTAAGTCCCCCGAACATCAAGTCCTGTCTGGATTGTGTTCTGGGAGCCTCCTCAACCTGCATAGTGCTCCGTACCCACTGAACCAAGTTCTTAGTGTCCTCAGTTTGGAATAAGAATTTCCTTTTGTGCTCCTGAGTGTCAGGGGGAAGTTCCCCTTCTTCCTCAGAGTTAGCATCCTCTAAATCCGACCTATTCTCGGAGCTTAAGTCCATCTCCCACCTGGGTCGTTTACGTCCAGAATTGGAACTAGATGGCCACTGCTGAGTAAGAGTGGACATAGAGGCCTGAACTTCATCACGAATCATGTGCCTCATCTCGGATAACAAAGAAGGCTGTTCATCTTTCAGGACCTTAGAGGTGCAAGCTGAACAAAGAGTCCTGTCATGGCCGTCAGGTAGTTTAATGTGACACACCGGACATCTGGCCGATTTTACTGAAGCCTTGCCGTCCTTTTTTGCAGTCATGGGAGTAGTCGGAGTTCCTTTGTCCTAGGGTAAGAGACAGGAACTAATCAGGTCAGCTTCCTGAGTGGGCTGTCAGGTAATGGGCTGTGATTGTCTGCGCCAGGCGCACTTACCCCACCACCGTCTGCCGTGTCTGTGTCCATCCTGGAACAAGGTAGGCTGCCTGACTGGATTATAGCGACCTGCAGGCAGGGGAAGCGTTGACATGTCACCATTACAGAGCGCCCGGCTGGTGCACATCCGACCGTTACTCACATTGGGATAGCGTCTCTCAGTCGTACCAGGAAGCGCCTTCTCGCCCTGGAGAACGACGAGCGCCTCCCAGATATGACCTCACCGGAAGTGCCGTCCAGACCACCGGACCGGAAGTGACGCGCTTCCCCACAGCCGAGGCATGAACGGATCCTCCGCTGGAGCCAGTCTGGCTGCGGGGAGCCGTTCCCTAGGAAGACTGCCTTGGACCCTCTGGTTGGGGTATCAGGGTACTCAGGATAAATTGCACAACAACATTTGGGGTCCTGTTACCCTTGGGAAAATAGAAATTGGGGGTGAAAAGATAATTTTTGTGGAAAAGATATGATTTTTTAATTTTACGGCTCTACGTTATAACCTTCTGTGAAGCCCTTGGGGTTCAAAGCTCTCACCACGCATCTAGATAAGTTCCTTGGGGGGTCTAGTTTCCAAAATGGGGTCACTTGTGTGGGGTTTCCACTGTTTAGGCAGATCAGGGGCTCTCCAAATGCGACATGGCGTCCCATCTCAATTTCAGCCAAAAAAGTCAAATGGCGCTGCTTCCCTTCCGAGCTCTGCCTTGCGCCCAAATAGTGGTTTACCCCCACATATGGGGTACCAGCGTACTCAGGACAAATTGCAAAATAACTTTTGGGGTCTTTTTATCCTTTGGAAAATAAAAATTGTGATGAAAAGATAATTTTTGTGGAAAAAGTATGATTTTTTAATTTTACGGCTCTAAGTTATAACCTTCTGTGAAGACCTTGAGGGTTCAAAGTGCTCACCACACATTTAGATAAGTTCCTTGGGGGGTCTAGTTTCCAAAATGGGGGCACTTATGGGGGTTTTCCACTGTTTAGGTACATCAGGGGCTCTCCAAGTGCGACATGGTGTCTCACTCGATTCCAGCCAATTTGACATTCAAAATCTCAAATGATGCTCCTTCCCTTCTGAGCACTGCCGTGCACCTAAAGATTGGTTTTCCCCCTCACATGGGGCATCTGTATTCAGGAGAAATTGTACAACAAATATTGTGGTTCATTTTCTCCTGATACCATTGACAAAATTAACAAAAATTGTGTCAAAAGAAAAAATTTGGGGGAAAAAAAGTTAAATGTTAATTTTTTCCTTCCACATTGCTTCAATTCTTATGAAATACCTAAAGGGTTAATAAACTTCTTGAATGTGGCTTTTAACACCTTGACAGGTGCAGTTTTTAGAATCGTGTCACTTTGGGGTATTTTCTGTCATATTGACCCCTCAAATTCACTTCAAATGTGAGGTGGTCCCTAAAAAAAATGGTTTTGTAAATTTTGTTGGAAAAATGAGGAATCGCAGGTCAACTTTTAACACTTATAACTTCCTAACAAAAAAAATTTTGGCTCCAAAATTGTGCTGATGTAAAGTAGACATGTAGGAAATGTTATTTATTAACTATTTTTTGTGACATATCTCTGATTTAAGGGCATAAAAATTAAAAGTTTGAAAATCAAAATTTTCACCATATTTCCATTTTTTTCATAAATAAACTCAAGTTATATCGAATAAATTTTACCACTATCATGAAGTACAATATGTCTCGAGAAAACATTCTCAGAATCGCTAAGATCCGTTGAAGCGTTCCAGAGTTATAAGCACATAAAGATACAGTGGTCAGAAATGTAAAAATTGGCCTGGTCTTTAACCTACAAAATGGCTTGGTCATTAAGGGGTTAACAGAATGTTCACTGTTTTGTCAAACTAACTTAAAGTACAAAAAAGTTTTTTTCCCAATGGAGTGATTTTATGTATGACGGACTGCATTTAAAAAAAAAAAAAAAACAACTTTAGCAGACCAAGCTGCAGAACTAAAAGGCTTCATAAAAAGACTTACAGGAAAAAAAACAAACTTATTTTGAGCAAAATTTGTGAAACAAACCATTTTGAAGAATCCGTTAAAAAAAATCAATTGGGCCCCTTTATTTTACTAAAAATCTTATGTATTTTCATGAACTCAGATTAAAGTTGTGAACTTAGTGCCCCGTCACACATAGCGACACACCAGCGATCCCGACAACGATATGCACTTGTCAGGATCGCTGGTGTGTCGCTACATGATCGCTGCTGAGCTGCCAAACAGGCAGCGATCAGGACAGCAAAACTGCGGGTAATGTCGCTTAGCTACCCGCAGTGTACGTTGGATACCAGCCCGCTGGTGCAGGGAGTGGGAAACCAAGGTACATATCGGGTTTCCAGGCCCTGCGCGGCGCCTGGTAACTTGATGTGTACCTTGGTTACAAGCTCTCCAGCAGCAGCGCGCTGGTATCCAACGTACACATCGGGTTTCCAGGCACCGCCCGGTGCCTGGAAACCTGATGTGTACCTTGGTTACCAGCTGATCGCTGGTCTCCTGCCTGCAACATGCAGCGATGCATGCTAGCCAGCAGGAGACCAACGAGCAAAAAAAATGTCCAGGACTTTCAGCAGGGAGGCTGATCGTCGCTGAATAAATTCCACTATTGGCTCTAATCTGTCAAAAGAACAGGTGGTTGAAAGCTTTAGCATACACACCATTTCCATTATCAAAAACAAATTTCACAATTTACCTGCAACTGTATTTCTGCTATCGCCTTTTCTGAATGATTCATCTCGATACTGTGAAAACAAAATAAATGAAAATAAAGATTGTCACTGTGTTAAAACAAAGTTATAACATACAAAGTGCATCTGGCCTCAAGAAAAGGGTTTATTTCCATGTTTAAAACTTAATACTAGAGATGAGCGACTTTCTCTTTTTTCGAGTCAAGTCTGGTTTCACGAAACCAGACTTTCACAAAAGTCGCGTCGAGTGAAATCGGCCGACTATTAAGGAAAGTCGGTGGGTTGACCGAAACACTTTGAAACCCAATGCAAGTCAATGAGGAGGCAAATTTGGTAGGTAGTGGAGGACAGTAAACACACCTACAGTGCCCATTTCAATGCCAACAACATCAATTCTTATTACTTAAGCTTGGCAACCTTAATTAACTTTATAATAATGGTTACGCATTGAAAAATGGGGGTTATTTGGCTCAACTTGTAGGGGGGTAGGTATGGCTCCCGGTTTTCGTGGGCCCCGGGCCAAAGAGTGTCAGTGGGCCTCTTTAACACATGCCACAATTCATCATGCTCCGATATGGCAAAGAAATATAGGTATAGTACAATGAAAAATACTTCACTTGTTACATGACATGACTGATATCTATGTTAAAATCTACAATAGCTCAAAAAACGGACAGTATATTCCTCCATATAGTATCATGGCCACCACAGTGCGCCATACAGAATAATGAGCCCCATATATTGCTCCATACATAATTGGTCCCATATGTGCCCCATAAATAATGAACCCCATATGATTCTCCAGTATATGATGGGACCCATGGATGATGCGCCAGTGTCTTATGGCCCAAAAGAAAGCTCCATATACTGTATAATGGGCCCAATTATTAATGTTTCAGTGTATAATGGGCCCCGGAAATGCTGCTCCTGTGTCTGATGTCCCACATTTACAATGCTCCAGTATATGATGGGCCCCATGGATTCTGCTCCAGTGTCTTATGAGCCAAAAGAATGCTCCATATATAATGGGCCACATTATTAATGCTCCAGTGTAAAATGCTCCCCATATATTCCTCCAAACATTATAAAAAATGTAATACCTCTCCTCGCTGTGCACTGCTCTACTCTGGACTCCTCAGCGTCGCCATATTACAGCTCTCTGCACTTGGACTGTTTAGGCAGAGGGAGTACAGAACTGAAGTCATTACGCTCTGTGACCTGAATGCTACGGTCCGGAAACTCGGAAGATGTCACAGCGGTGGAGCATGGAGAGTTAAGTATTGCAAGTGCTGGGGCCCTTAACAAGCAGTGGGGGGCTGAATCGGTGGTGACATCACTGGCACAGGGCTCCTCATAGTACTCCGGTGTGTGACGGCGAGTGGGCCCATCACACCGTCAGACAAATTTTTGTACTATAAGGGGCCCTGTGCCAGTGCCGTCGCCCACGAGTCACCCCCGCACCTGCTCAAGGAACCGGCACTTGCTCGGGTGCTGACGCCGGCCCTGGGGGGGGATTTGTACATTTTGTTGTCTGTCCACGCTTGCAATTGTGTGGCACCCCAGGAGTTTGGTTGCCACAGTGACCTTGACTCCCTCCAGGGGGGAGTGATGTCATGCCTGAAAGCAAGGAAGGATCCCTTTAACAGGTAACAGCATACAACACCTTTACTACTCTGGAACAGAAGGGGGAGATCCAACACCTGATTTCAGGAGAGCTCCTCGAGAACATTCTGGCTGGGGGAGGAGTTAGGGAGTGTGGCTGGAGGGACAAGAGAGGAGAGACGTGTGGAGACAAGCTATGGAAAAGAGGGGCTATAGAGAGCTCACCCCCAGGTCGGAGTGCCAGAAACCGGACCCCCGGAGTCCGAGGTTGAGTGGGTAAACTAAAGTCCCAGCAGCAGAATCCGGAGGGCAGGAGACAACAGGTTCTCTGCCCCATGTACTACACAGCAGCAGCACATGTGAGCCAGAGACTCCATAAGTGAGTGATTCCTGAAGCAGGTTACAGCTGCCTGTTATGAGAGGGAAGTTCTACCTAGAGAAGAGACAGCAAGAGGAACTTGGATGGAGCTTATAGCAGCCAGTGCCTCAGAGAATAGCGCTAGAAAGGAGACCTCACATCCCACCTGAAGTAAGGGGATGCCAAATTGCTTTCAGGACGACCGACTCCAGCACCATCTGTACTCAGTGTTCTGGACACTTTGCCTGCAAAAACTGTGAGTAAAGCTTTGGAAACTGCATCTGACTTTCTCCTCAAGTCCTTCCTGCAAAACACACTCCACTCTGCTACATCTTTCAGCGCCATTATTTTCTATACCTTCTCTTTGCCCTGGGACAAGCTTCACTTGTGGGAAGCAATTCCAACTCTGCTGCATCACACCATGTGTCCCAGAGGATGTGCACTGCAGCGCTTGTCACCTCTGACCAGAAACCACAGGTGGCGTCACGAATACCTTACTACAAACTATCATCCCCTGTACATATTCCCCTTTTATTGGACGCCCAGGGCCACAGACCGGGTCACTGCCGCTGTGACATATCCCCTTGAAGACACCGGCACGGTACAGAGTATCCCACTGCCCTGGCGGGCGATCCAAGTGCATGGGGTTTAAATGTCTAAGCATGAAACTGGTATTCAAATTTCTGAGAATTTTCCCTCTGCTAAAGGTCCTTCCGCACTGTTTACAGATAACCTTTGCCTCATCAATAGGATTTCGGTCCAAAAAGTGCCACACTGGACTCTTCCTACTATGGTATCAATTTTCAGGGCTTGCACACTGTGCAAATTTGACCATCTGGCCAAGCTGTCCTGCAACTCTTTGTTTAACACCTTTTTGGACTGATACGGGCCTGCCAGATAACCGCTGCTGCAATGTCGATGCCTGATGCGGATCCTTCTCCTTTTCTGAGCTATTGCCAGCGGCACCCTCTTCCCCAAACGGATTCCAATTAGTGTCAACAACTGGGTCATCCATCATCTCCTCTTCAATGTAATCTGGGGGACATGAGTTTCATCAGGGTCAGATTCTGGATCAGTAGACTGCGAGGGAAATTTAGGGCTCTGGGTGAATGTACCAGCAGAATCATCTAACAGTGGCTGTGCATCATGTGCTCCATCTTTGATTCATGTTGGACTGGGGAATTCAGGATTTGACTTGATAACCCAGGCATGGTATGTGAAAAGCGCTCCATGGAGTAATCTGAAGTGTCGGTTGCCGCATCCTTAACTTTTGGTGGGGGTGAAGCACACAAGGAAAGGTGTTGTTCCTGACCAGGAGCCAACAGTGCCAACTCAGTCCTTGCATTTTTTGAAACTTCAGAAGAGGAGGCGATATACAAAATAATGTAAACACCTAACGTTTTTACATCATCATCTTCGTACATGTTATAAACATGCAAACTGACATATGGTAATGTTTTGTAGTTGATTATTTGTGTTATGTCAAATGTGTATGTCAATTAACTGTTTGTTTTGCATAATTGTAAGAACATTGATGAGAAACTGATACCAATGGCAGACCTCTCGGATTTTCAAAGAGGCAAAATTGTTGTTGCTCGGATGGCCGGTGCTAGTGTAACCAAACGTGCCCGAATGCTTGCAGTGTCAAGAGGTACTGTCTCCAAAGTAATGACTGCATTTGAAAGAGAAGGAAAAAAAGCAACTGAAAAAGAAAGTAACATTTCACAGAAGAGGAAAATATACATGAGAGTATACTACAGGCATATGAATCCGCAGGAGAGGAAGATTCTAAGGATTCTCAGCAGGAAGATACTGAATAGTCACCCATTGGAAAGTGAAAATCCCCTTTTCTCATCCCATATTTGACACTACTCTGGCTGCCAGTAAAACATTTGCTAAACAGAAACGAGGTACTAATAAATTAACCTTCCTTCAAAATCTCCCTCTCCACTTAATCTGCTCCCCATACCATACAGCAAACGATCCCTTTTTGGCTGAACAGGATGTCAAAAAAAAAAAAAAAATCAAGGATTTGGTCAGTGAATCTAATTTTATCCCTTTCTCCCTAATCAAAGATAAATTTAAAGTCTCCACTTCTTAATTCCTCCAGTATCTCATGTTGAAGGATTTGATTGTGCGATTTCTTGCTTCTAAACCAAGCCTATCTGAGCCTGCCGCCAACCTTATTACCAACGTTAATCATAAAATTTTTGGGAGCACCTCTTACATTTATATGTGGCTCAACAAAAGTCATATATTCATCAAGGCATATAACTTTCGGAAATGGGACCAAGAGTTACATATATCCCCAAGTCCGCAAGAATGGGAGCAGGATTGTTTTATTTGCTACTCCGCTTCTACCTATGTTGCTCCAATAGACTCACTATTAAATACTAACGCGTTGGTATTACACTCCAGCCCTACTCTCTTGGATTAATTCAGAACACTCCTCGTCCTGCTGGAGAGGTTGTGGCCAATAAGGCAGTTTGCTTCATATACTCTGGTACTGTCCCCATATTAGGCCTCTTGAAAAATAGTGTGTCTCTAATTTATTCATTACTCACAAAATCCATTACTCTATCTCCTCAACTAGCTCTTTTATCCTTAGACTCGGAGGGCATTGCTCATTCCTCTATTCCCTTTGTGGTACATGTTCTTCTAGTAGTTAGGCAACCAATTGCCTTCCATTGGAAGAGGCCTGACCCTCACGTTATCCAAGATGTAATTGACAGAATGACCCTCTATAAAGCCTTCGAGCACAAACTAGCTCTGATACATAACAACCTAGACAAATTTTCTTGAAAATGGTCCAGATGGATACCTTTATTTCCTTAAAATCATATTCAGATAAGCCATATTATATCATCTTTCTTGATTAATGGTTACTATTTATAATATTGCCATTGTAGTCACATAATGTGTAATGCCTGTATAAATTAATATGTTATTTTCCTGTAAATTGGGACAAGGGAGAGAGGGAGAGAGGGAGAGAGGGATCTTTCAGGATGATAATGCACCAATTCATACAGCTTCATCTGGCCCTCACAATCCTCATACCTCAACATGAAAGAGCATTTATGTTCGATTTTAGAGATTCAAGTTAGACGTCGATTTCCGCCATCGTTGCTCAAAGAACTGGAGGGTGTTTTAACAGAAGAATGTTTTAAGATTCCTATGGAAAAAAATTCACACCTTGTATGATTCCATACCTCGGAGAATTGAGGCTGTAATCGCCGGAAAAGGTGGACCTACACCATATTAAACTAACTTTTGTTGATGTTTCCAGGTGTTAACATTATTTAGTACAACCACTGTAGATGGAGGCTGTTTTGGCAATGTAAGTCAAATTCTGTTCCTGATGCTCCGGCTTTAAAAGCCGTTTACCTACTCCCAGTAAAGGGAGCCTTCCAGGCCTTCTTCAGCCTGAAGACTCTTTATGATAGCACACTATTTTCAGGGCAAGCGAGCTCCTGTATAGCGAAAATATTAGAAATGTCCGTATATATTTCAGGAGGCAGACACTGACGCTCTCAGGCTCAGTCTGGATTGCATAATAATATAACAAGATAAAAAAGGGGTACTGTATCACCATATACAAGGTATATATAGTATAGTGAAAATATTGTAAATCTCCGTATATATTTCAGAAGGCAGACTCGGACGCTCACAGGCTCAGTCAGGATTACATTAGAATATAAGAAAAAGGGGTACTGAATCACCAGATAGCAGGTATGTATAGTATAGTGAAAATATTCTTAATCTCCATATATATTTCAGGAGTCAGACAAACACTCACAAGCTCAGTATGGATTACACAAGAATATAGAAAGCAGATCCGCAAGAAATAATCACACATGTGGGCCAATGTTCCCGTGTCAATGATGCACTTAGAGCAGTGGGTGGAGGAGGACTTTCTGGCAAAAAGGGTACTGCATCACAAGCATCCAGCTGTATACAGTCTAGGGATCATTGTAAATCTTCGTATATATTTCTGGAGTAACAGACACTCTCAGGCTCAGTATGGATCACACCAGAATATAAGAAGAAAAAGGTGTACTGTATGCACAGATCCCAGGTATATATAGTATAGTGAAAATATTCAAAATCTACGTATATATTTCAGGAGGCAGACACTGATGCTCTCAGGCTCAGTATGGATTACACAATAATATAAAAAGATGAAGGGGTACTGTATCAGCAGATCCGAGGTATATATAGAATACTCTAAATATTCAAAATCTGCGTATATATTTCATGAGGCAGCCACTGACACTATCAGGCTAAGTATGTATTACACAAGAATATTAAAAGTTGGGTGGTGGAGGGGGGGTGGGAACAGCCCAGATAGGGACTTGTCAAAAATGTCATATGTTGAGGTGTATAATGAAAGTAAAGCAGCTGTAAATGGACTAATTGGAGAAGTCCGAGGAAGATAAGGCCAAAAAAGGGGTACTGTTTTACCAGATAAAAGGTAGTATAGTCAAAGTATTCTAAATCTCAGGATATATTTCTTGAGGCAGCCACTGACGCTCTCAGGCTCAGTATGGATTACAGCAGAATATAAAAAGATCCGCAAGAAATAATCACACATGTGGGCCAATGTTCGAAGTGTCAATGATGCACTTAGTGGTGGGTGGAGGAGGACTTTCTGGCAAAAAGGGTACTATATCACCAGATTCCAGGTACACATAGTATAGTTAAATTATTGGACATTTACATATATATTTCAGGAGGCAGACACTGACGCTCTCAGGCTCAGTATGGATTACACCAGAATATAAAAAGTAGAAAAAGGGAAATGTATCACAAGCGTACAGCTCTCTATAAAGCATTGGGGTAATTTTAAATATCCGTATATGTGGCGTCCCTGACTGTTCAGTCGCCACAGAGGTATTCCACCT
>JARQOD010008388.1:0-35758 GCA_033576555.1 Oophaga sylvatica | reverse complement strand
CAGCAGGCATCGACATCACAGCAGCAGTTATCTGGCAGGCCCATAGCAGTCCAAAAACGTTTTAAAAAAAACAAAAAGAGTTGCAGGACAAGCTTGGCCAGATGGTCAAATTAGCACAGCGTGCAAGCCCTGAACATTTATACCATAGTAGGAAGAGTGCAGTGTGGCACTTTTTTTTACAAAATCCTATTGATGAGGCAAAGGTTATCTTTAAGAAGTGCGGAAGGACCTTTAGCCGAGGGAAAAATCTCCGAAATTTGAATACCAGTTGCTTAGACATTTAATGAACATGCACTTGCAAGCGTGGACGTACTACAAAACCTCAGGTAGCACATGTGGACCGGCTCCGACTGAAGCTAGCCAGCAACACTCCATTGCTTCCCCCACTGTAAGCCCACCGGTTAGCACACCACCAGCAAGAAATGTTGAGGTGTCATCGCAAGGCCAAAGCAGTCAGGGAATCACAATGCTTTTGCAACGAAAGACTGAATCTAGGCCATCACCACCACCACCACCACCATCACCAACCCCCTCTCAGTCCGTCATGTCCACCACTAGTTCACCCATATGCAGCTCTCAAGTCCAGCTCACCCTAGCAGACACTCTGAGTAGGACAAGAAAGTACTCATCCTCTCATGCGCGTACACTGGCTTTGAACACCTACATTGCCAAACTATCTCATTAGAGATGATGCTCTTCCATTTGGTTGAAAGCGCAACATTCCGAGAGCTCATGGCCTACGCTGCCCACGCTATGACCTACCCAGTCAGCACTTCTTTTCTAGAAAAGCCATCTCTGCCCTCCACCTGCATGTGAAAGATCGCATTGTCAATGCACTCAAGCAATCAGTGAGTGGAAAGGTGCACCTCACAATAGATGCATAGGCCAGTAGGCATGGCCAGGGCCGTTACGTGTCCATCACTGCACACTGGGTGAATGTGGTGGATGCAGGGTCCACAAGGAACAGCGGTGGTGGGACAGTGCTGCCTAGCCCACGGTATAGGCAACAGTTGGCTGTAGGCGTTCGACCCTCCTCCTCCAGAAGCAAAAGCTCGTCGACAGAGCGCAGTTGCACTAGCACTCCATCCGCAGCTGCCAGTGTTGCACACGAGGTGTCCCACTATCGAACAGCTAGTGGTAAGCGTCAGTAGGTTGTTTTAAAGATGATGTCTTTGGGTGACAAAACTCAGACACATTTCTTGCCTGGCTCACATCTTGATCCTGGTGGAGCAGTGCTTACTAAATAATTATGCACATGGTTGAGAGGCTGTGCGAACAGAGGCAGGCTGTAATGCATTTGTGGGAGGATACACGGGCAGGCAGTTTGAGGGCAGACATGAAGTTGTCGGGTGTGCAGTGGTCAAAGCTGAAAGACCTCTGTAAAGTCCTTCAGTGTTTTGAGGAATACACACGGCTGGTAAGCGCAGACGACGCCATCATAAGCATGAGCATAACACTTATGCGTCTGCTCAAGCAGACTTTGACGCACATTAAGGATCAGCCATCTGCAGCGGAGGAGGAAGAGGAGGAGGAGGAGAAGGGAAGCCTTGATGACAGTCTGGCATTGTCTGCTCAGGGAATTGTCCTGGACAAGGTGGAGGAAGAAGAGGAAGAGGAGGAGGATGAGGAGGGGGATGAATATTTTTGGGAGGAGGATGCTTCTCAGGGGCAAGAGAAAATGTTGGGTTGCCAAGGTCAGGTACAGGGTTTGTGCATGACTGGAGGGATGTGGATTTGGCAGAAAGTGCTCCTCCATCCACCACTGGCAGTGCATCATTGTCACCAGGAACACTGGCCCACATGTGTGATTATGGATCCTAAAAAGGAACCCCGCATTGCCAAAATTCTGAAGGATGATGACTACTGGTTGGCCAGCATCCTCGATCCACGCTATAAAGGCAAATTACTGAACATCATGCCACAAGAGAACCTAGAGCTAATATTGGCAAGCAACTCTGGTAAACCGTTTGTTAGAGGCATTCCCAGTACACAGCAGCGGTGCAGGTTCTACTATGAGCCGTACTGGGACAAACGGAAGAGGTGTTCGTGGTGCACACAGCCGAAGTGGCGTTAGAGACAGGGGTTTCATGACCATGTTGTGGACTGATTTCTCCTGGACAGCTCACACGCCTGGTAATCAGTAATCTATAGCAACAGACAGGAGACAACAGTTGTCAACTATGGTTCAATATTACCTCTCCTCCCCTATCGATGTTTTCCCTCACAGTTCATTCCCCTTTTACTACTGGGCCTGTAAACTGGACACCTGGCCTGAATTGTCCCAATATGCTTTACAGGAACTTGCTTGCCCTGCTGGTAGTGTGCTATCAGAAAGAGTCTTCAGTGCAGCGGGATCAATCCTGACAGAAAGAAGGACCCGGCTGTCGACCCAAAATGTTGATGATCTCACCTGCATTAAAATTAACCATGCCTGGGTTTCAAAGGATTTTGTACCACCTTCCCCTGATGACACATAGGTTGCCAGCAAAATGGCTCGTTTTGTCCTCCTCTTCCTCCAACTTCTCCAATTCCTACATTTGCAGATGCTGAACTTCCAGCCTATACCTCTAGATATGCCAGTTTTTCCACCTCCCTAACTGGGCTGTCACCCCCCCAGGGCCGGTGTCAGCACCTGGCGCACTCGGGCAAGTGCCGGTTCCCTGAGCAGGTGGGGGGGGCCACTCGTGGGCGACGGCACTAGCACAGGGCCCCTCATAGTATGCAAAAGTGTCTTCGATGGTGGGGGGCCCATTTGCTGTCAGACACACCGGCGTACTATGAGGGGCCCTGTGCCAGTGCCGTCGCCCATGAGTGGGCCCCCTGCTTGCTCAGGGCCCAAGCACTTGCAATACTTACCTCTCCCTGCTCGACCGCTGTGACGTTTTCCCGCATTTCCTGACAGTAACATTCAGGTCAAAGAGCGCGATGACGTCACGTCTGTATGCCCTCTGCCTGAACAGTCCAAGTGCAGAGAGCTGGAAGATGGCAATGCTGAGGAGTCCAGAGTAGAGCAGTGCCCAGGGAGGACAGGTATTTCATTTTTTTTAATGTTTGGAGCAATATATGGGGAGCATTATACATTGGAAAATCATATATATGGGGCCCATTATACACTGGAGCATTATAAATGGGGCCTATTATATATGGAGCATTATATAGGCCCATCATACACTGGAGCATCATCCATGGGGCCCATCATATACTGGAGAATCATATGGGGCCCATTATATATGGAGCATTATATTGGCCCATCATACACTGGAGCATCATACATGTGACCCATCATATACTGGAGCATTATAAATGGGGCCCATCAGACACTGGAGCAGCATATACGGGGCCCATTATACACTGGAGCATTATAAATGGGGCCCATTATATATGGAGCATTATATTGGCCCATAAGACACTGGAGCATCATCCATGTGGCCCATCATATACTGGAGCATTATAAATGTGGCCCATCAGACACTGGAGCAGCATATACAGGGCCCATTATACACTGGAGCATTATAAATGGGGCACATTATGTATGGAGCATTATATTGGCCCATAAGACACTGGAGCATCATCCATGAGGCCCATCATATACTGCAGAATTATAAATGGGGCCCATCAGACACTGGAGCAGCATATACGGGGCCCATTATACACTGAAGCATTATAAATGGGGCATATTATATATGGAGCATTATATTGGCCCATAAGACACTAGAGCATCATCCATGGGGCCCATCATATACTGGAGCATTCTAAAAGGGGACATCAGACAATGATCACTGTTCTCTGTTCTAACTGGTACATCTGAACTGTCTACCAATCCAGATTACCCACTGCACTCCAGAATCCTATGTACTCCTCTTTTTCTGTTCTAACTGGTATGTCTGAACTATCTGCAAATCCAGAATACCCACTGCACCCCAGAATCCTATGTACTCCTCTTTCTCTGTTCTAACTGGTACGTCTGTACTATCTCTCAATCCAGAATACCCACTGCACCCCAGAATCCTATGTACTCCTCTTTCTCTGTTCTAGCTGGTACGCTGCTGCTTTTTCCCTGACTTTAATTCCATGTAGCATACTCAAGATTTACTGAATGCATATTGATATGTCTGTGATCCTCACTCCTAGGCCTATCCCTCCATCTTAATCTATCTTTCTTCAGCTTTGATGCTAGGCAAATGTTCTATTAACTGCAATCTGTTAATTGCTCCCTGCTGTGAACTGTCCTCCTGCTCCTTTCTCCTCCCCTCTCTTTCTCTCACCTGGCTTTATTTCTTGGACATTTGAATGGTATAAGTTGAATGGAGCAGGTCAGATACGATATTTGAAGTGTTACATCAGAAATATACCAGAAATAGTCCAAAAATCGGTCAGAAGGTAAGAATATTCACTGTCTTCTAATTTTACTTGCCTTTCTTTTACCCTGCTCTTTAACCATGCTCACATTTACCCTCACCATCTCTGCTCCGCTAATCTTCACTCTCCTTCGCTATCCCAAAACCCCTGCAAGCTCGAACCAAATAAATATCTCCCCCTCTCTCTTACCCCCCTACATTGCCTCATCTGCAGACCTGCTTCTTAACCTCAGACCTCTCCCACAAAAATATAACGTAAGCCGGTCACTTTCCTTCACCCACCTTCTTTCCCTTTCTCTGCTTCTTCTCACTGCTGGCGACATATCCCCCAATCCTAGCCCCCCGCCTCATACATACCAGTAATCCTCACCACTATAGTTCTCACAGTAAGAGAAACTACCGCAATCTCTCACACTTAAAACCTGTGCCACTGACCCCCACCCACCTGCTTCCTCTCTCTGGAGCACTTTGGAATGCCCACTCCGTCTGCAACAAGCTCCACGTGATCCACGATCTCTTTACTTCCCGCAACCTCTCCTTCCTGGCCCTCACTGAGACCTGGCTGACGCCCCCTGACATGGCCTCCCCTGCTGCACTGAGTTACGGTGGCCTCCACTTCACCCACACTCCTCGCTCTGGCAACAGACATGGTGGAGGCGTTGGTTTCCTTCTTTCTAATAACTGCTCCTTCAACCCTATCCAACCCCCACCCTCTCTTATCCTCCCTTCCTTTGAGGTCCACTCAATCCGTATCTACTCTCCCTCTAATCTCCAAATGGCCGTCATATACCGACCACCGGGCTCAGCCACTGCCTTCATTGAGCAATTCTCCACCTGGCTACTTCACTTTCTTTCTGCTGACATCTACACCATCATCATGGGTGACTTTAATATCGCTATTGACACCCGCCAGCCAGCAGCCTCCAAACTCCTGTCACTTACTTAATCTTTTGGACTTACTCAGTGGTCCTCCACAGCCACCCACACAGACAGACATACATTAGACCTCATCTTCACTCACCTCTGTTCCCTATCTAATATCACAACCTCTCCCCTCCCCCTATCCAACCACCACCTACTCACCTTCTCATCCCTGTCCTCCTCACCTGCCCCCTATGTCCAGCCACTGGCACATCCTCGCAGAAACTTTGCACACCTAGACATTCACAGACTCTCAGACTCTCTTCTACCTCTGTCCTCCATATCTTCACTCCACGACACAGACAGCGCCACCGTTTCTATAACACTACCCTCACATCGGCCATAGATCAGTCGCCCCTCTCACGCATGGCAAAATGCGACGGATCAATAGGCAACCCTGGCACAACAATCTCACCAAAAAACTTCGACAATCATCCAGGGTCATGGAGCGGGATTGGAAGAAAGCACGCCAGCCAGACGACTTCACTGTTTTCAAATGAGCTACACTTGCCTTCAAAATAACCCTCACCTCTGCTAAACAGACGTATTTCACAAACCTTGTATCTTCTTTATCCTATAACCCAAAACAACTGTTCAGCACAGCACACTCAACTCTCTCCTCCACCCACCACTGCCACCTCCAACTCCCCTCATCTCTGCCGAGGACTTTGCCACCTACTTCAAAAATAAGATCGAACAAACAAGGCAAAACTTTACTGTTCCACCACCCCAACCACTCCATATACCCGACCTCTGCCCTTCCCCAATAACCTCGCTCTCCAACATCACTGAAGGAGAGCTTACTCACCTCCTTTCCAAATCACACCTCATCACTTGTGCACTTGACCCCATCCCTTCCCACCTGCTCCCCAACCTCACTAACATGCTCATTCCAGCCCTAACCCATCTCTTCAACCTATCGCTATCTTCTGGTACCTTTCCCTCTGCCTAAAACATGCCACCATCACACCCATCCTCAAAAAAACAAACCTTGACCCAACTGCTATGCCCAGCTATCGCCCAATATCATTGCTCCCGTTTGCTTCCAAACTCCTTGAGCAGCATGTCCACGCTCAACTTTCCTCCCACCTCTCATCTAAGTTTCTCCTTGACAACCTTCAATCTGGCTTCCGCCCACACCACTCCACTGAAACTGCCCTGACCAAAATTACTAATGACTTACAACCAAAGCTAACAGACAGTTCTCCATCCTCCTCCTCCTTGACCTGTCCTCTGCCTTCGACACAGTCGACCACCGCCTACTGCTACAGATTATTTCTTCCCTTGGCATCAAAGACCTTGTCCTGTCCTGGATGGCCACTTACCTTTCTGACACACATTTAGCGTCTCTCACTCCCACACTACCTCCTCATCCCGCCCTCTTCTCTGTTGGAGTCCCTCAAGGCTCTGTACTGGGGCCCCTACTTTTTTCCATCTATACCCTTGGCCTAGGACAACTCATAAAGTCCATGGCTTCCAGTACAACCTGTATGCAGACGACACTCAGATCTACCTCTCTGGCCCAGATGTCACCTCTCTGCTGACCAGAATCCCGGAGTGTCTATCAGCCTTATCCTCCTTCTTCACCTCTCGCTTCCTAAAACTCAATGTAGACAAAACCGAACTCATCATTTTTCCTCCATCTCACATATCTGCCTACCCGATCTATCTATTATGGTAAATGGCATCACTCTCTCTCCCGCACCTGAAATCCCTTGCCTTGGAATAACTCTCGACTCTGCCCTGTCCTTCAAACCACACGTCCAAACTCTTGTCACCTCATGTCGCATCCAACTTAAAAATATTTCCAGAATCCATCCTTCCTCAGCCTCAATCTACTAAAACTCTTGTGCATCCTCATTATCTCCAACTTGATTGCGCAACACCCTCCTATGGGTTCCCGTCAACTCTCTTGCACCACTCCAGTCTTCCTCAACTCTGCTGCCTACTAATCCACCTTTCTCTCGCTACTCCCTGCATCTCCCTCTGCAAATCCCTCCACTGGCTCCCAATTCCCCAACATCCAGTTCAAACTACTAACACTGACCTACAAAGCCATCCACAACCTGTCCCCTCCCTATATCTCTGAACTATCTCCCAATATCTTCCTTCACATAATCTTCGATCCTCCAAGACCTCCTACTATCCTCCACCTTATTCGCTCCTCACCAACGCCTCCAGATTTCTCCGAATATACCCCATCTTCTGGAATTCACGCCTCACATGTCTGATTATCCACCACCCTTGGATCCTTCTGACGGAACCTGAAAACCCATCTCTTCAGGAATGCCTACAGCCTGCAATAACCATTCTGCCACCTCGCCACCACCGAGCTTCTGCCACGCCACCACCACCAGAGCTGCCGCACCCCCGACCTTCTGTTTCTTCCCATTATCCCGTAGAATGTAAGTCTGCAAGGATAGAGTCCTCTCCCCTCTGTACCAGTCTGTCATTGTAAATTTGTTTACTGTAAATGATATCTATAACTTTGCATGTAACCCCTTCTCATGTACAGCATCATGGAATTAATGGCGCTATATAAATAAATAATAATAATCAGACACTGGAGCAGCATATACAGGGCCCACTATACACTGGAGAATTATAAATGGGGCCCATTATATATGGAGCATTATATTGGCCAATAAGACACTGGTGCATCAACCATGGGGCCCATCATATACTGGAGCATTCTAAGTGGGGGACATCAGACACTGGAGCAGCATATACGGGGCCCATTATACACTGGAGCACTATAAATGGGACCCATTATATATGGAGCATTATATTGGCCCATAACACACTGGAGCATTATCCATGGGGCCCATCATATACTGGAGCATTCTAAATGGGGGACATCAGACACTGGAGCAGCATATACGGGGCCCATTATACACTGGAGCATTATTAATGGGGCCCATTGTATATGGAGCATTATATTGGCCAATAAGACACTGGATCATCATCCTTTTGGCCCATCATATACTGGAGCATTATAAATGGGCCACATCAGACACTGGAGCAGCATATTCGGGGCCCATTATACAATGGAGCATTATACATGGGGCCCATTATATATGGAGCATTATATTGGCCCATAAGACACTGGAGCATCATCCATGGGGCTTATCATATACTGGAGCATTATAAATGGGGCACATCAGACACTGGAGCAGCATATACGGGGCCCATTATACACTGGAGTATTATAAATGGGGCCCATTATATATGGAGCATTATATTGGCCCATAAGAAACTGGAGCATCATCCATGGGGCCCATCATATACTGGAGCATTATAAATGGGCCACATCAGAAACTGGAGCAGCATATACGGGGCCCATTATACACTGGAGCATTATAAATGGGGCACATTATATATGGAGCATTATATTGGCCCATAAGACACTGGAGCATCATCCATGGGGCCCATCACATACTGGAGCATTATAAATGGGCCACATCAGACACTGGAGCAGCATATACAGGGCCCATTATACTCTGGAGCATTATAAATGGGGCACATTATATATGGAGCATTATATCTGCCCATCATACACTGGAACATCATCCATGGGGCGCATCATATACTGGAGCATCTTATGGGGTTCATTATTTATGGGGCATCATATAGGGTATGGAGCATCACACGGAGCACATATGGGGCCTATTCTGTATGGAGCATTATATGGAGCCCATTCTGTATGGAGCAATATATGGGGCCCATCATATACTGTTTGGAGCTTTATATGTGACTCATTATACTGTATGGAGCAATATGTGGGGCTCATTCTACTCTATGGGAACCGTCTTATACTGTATGGCACATTATATGAGGACCATCATGTACTGGAGCATGTGGAGCTCATCATATACTGCATGGAACATTATATGGGACCAATTATTTTTATGGAGCAATATATGGGGCTCATTATTCTGTATGGCGCACTATGTGGTGGCCATAATACTGTATGGAGGAATATACTGTCCAGTTTTTGAGCTATTGTAGATTTTAAAATAGATATCAATCATGTAATGTAAGAAGTGAAGTATTTGTCATTGTACTATACCTATATTTCTGTGCCGTATCGGAGCATCAGGAATTGTGGTATGTGTGAAAGGGGCCCACTGACACTCTTTCACCCGGGGCACACGTAAACCTGGAGCCACCCCTACCCCCCCACAACTTTAGCCAAATAACCCCCAGTTTTCAATGTGTAACTATTATTATAAAATAAATTAAGGTTGGCAAGCTTAAGGAATAAGAGTTGATGTCGTTGGCATTGAATTGGGCACTGTAGGTGTGTTTACTGTTCCGTCCACTCCCTGCCGACTTTGCTTCTCTATTGACTTGCATTGGGTTTCGTGTTTCAGTCGGACCTCCGACTTTTCCCGATAGTCGGCCGATTTCGTTCGACTCGACTTTTGAGAAAGTCGGGTTCATGAAACCCGACTCGACCCTTAAAAAGGCAAAGTCGCTCATCTCTAGTAGAGATGAGTGAACGTGTTCGGAAAAAATTCACCAATCTCAAATTTGGCACGAATGTGGAACATTCGTGTTCGCTTCCACAAGGAATTTTACCCAAACTCGCAAAAATTTGGTGACAGTTTGGTAAATCATTGCGTTTTTATTAATGCTTTTTTATTACTTTGGCTTGGATAGTGTTGTTCTTTGATGAGCAGTGTCAGGGTGTGTCAGAGCCTGCAGACAGTCGCACTGCATCTAGCTGCAGAAGGCCTTTGCTCTTGGCCTTGCAGATTCCTTCTTAAACCTTCTGACTCTTTGACCCAGTGGCAACCTTTCTCTGGCCCTAATTGACACACCTGGACCACGGTGTTCACAGACTCCCAGCCTGCCACTGGAAGTTGCTGGTGATATTTCCATTTCCCCCAGTTGAGGCTTGGAGCTATAGCAGTTGGCTATCTTCCTCTTTTGTGTTGCTGGAGGATGTCTATGCTACATCTCTGAGTCTACTTAAGATAAGTGTTCCCCTTGTTCGTCTAGCCCAGCTGTCTTCAGTAGAAGTGGGGATTGGAGACTAGGGCACACCCCATCATTCCCTAAGTAGGGCTTATCGCCAGGGTCAGACAGGGATTCGGTTCCTGCTCGGCGATAGGTGCAGAACCTATATAGGGACATTTAGGGCAGACAGGGTGACTTTAGATCTGCCTAGGGGTGTCCACTCCCCTCTCCCCTAGTGTTGGGCTCCCTTATCCCTTCGTGTTGCACTTAGTCTTTGTTACACTGTGCGTAACAAGCTGGGAGATAGGGGGACGTGTTGGATGAGGGAAAGGGGTGAGGAGTGGTTACAGGAGTGTGTGAAGAGATTATAGGAGCGGCGCACACTTTTTTTTCCCCTATCTTTATGTGTGTTGATTTCGGCAACCAACAGGTCGCAGAAACCATCCAGTATGCCATGACAAAAGTTTTTCTGTGACTGTGGAAGTCACATGTCTCTGGCTATATAAAAAGCCGATATCTTGCTTTGCTAGCACCATTTGCTCAGTGTCATAATGCAGAGAGGTTGCTCCTGCGCTATTGCTGGTGCTGCTGAAAGTGAACTTGTCCTGTGTGAAATCGATCTTCCAGCATTAAAGTAGATTGTGCAAAAAATTGTGACAGTCTCTGAAAGCCCCTTTTGCTACTCCAAATCATTTGTGCTAAAAGTGTGTCTCAGTGGCAAATCAGAAGGCCAGATTTCCACTTAAAAATTGCTAGGCCTAATATAGTGGTGCACAATGAGGCCCAATTAGCTACTCCAAATCGTTTGTGTGCGAGAAAAATTAAGCCATTGTCAAGAAGGAGTGCTTAGCCATAAAATGGGCTGAAAGTTCAAACTAGTGTCAGACCATGCCCCTCTGAGTCGGTTAAGAGAAAAGAAGGGTAAGAATGCCCAGGTGACTAGGTGGTTCTTAGCCCTTCAAAATTTCGGTTTCCACATAGAGCATAGACCAGGCAAGCTACATGGTAAAGTAGATACTCTTTCCCAGATCCCCTGTTTGGTGTCTAAAGGTGCCAAAACCCCCAGTTTTGGGCAGAGGGGAGGAAAAGGTGACAGGGTCACTGCATTATATGTGAGGGGAGATATGTATCACGAAGATTGCTTTCTTCCATCATCTCAAAACCCAAAAGTTTCTTTCCAGCATGCTATGTGCTGAAGGGATTAATCAGCCATGATAAGGGACTTGGCTTTTTAGGTGAGTAGGTCAGAGATGGGCAGGATGCCTACTCACCATATCTCCACCTCAAGGGTGTGGCTGGAAAGTTAAATGCTCAGCCACTGTTTTTTTTTCTTTTTGCTGTGGTTTGGAGTGGAAAGTCTCCAGATGTGGCTCCAGGAGGAGCTCAAGACACATGCTGGTCTGAGCGGTCGAACTCCTCAGATATAAGGACTTTGCTGTGTTTTATCCTTTGTTTTGCCATTATGTCAGAAAGGCCATGTTTACTTTACAGAACCCAGTTATGGCTTATGCTGTTCTATAATAAACTAGCAGGTGAATTACCTAAGAAGCGTTCCTGTGTCTACTTCTGAAACTAGCTGAGTGAGTCAACCCCTCACACGATACATTTAAAGTTTTTAAGGGTTATATACCAACAAAATGAACCCAAGAAGATGTAAAACCCCATGAGAGAGCACTGACAATATAATACCCATACGATTTTGAAATTTTTTTTTGAGGCTTAGATAGCTACTGAATGTAGCCAAGAGGATGTAATACCCTATGGGTGAGCAATATAATACCGATAAATTTTGAACAAGTTTTTGAGGGTTATATACCAACAAAATATAATCCAGACCACGGAATACCCTATGGGTGAGCATTATAATAGCGATACATTTTTTAACAAGTAAGTACATGTTTTAACATGAAATGTATCCAAGAACACGTAATACTTTATGGGTGAGAAATGTAACTTAGCAAAATTTTTAAACTTTTTTTTAATCTTAAATATATTACAGAAATGTATCACAGATTCCTCAAATTTTTCAAATGCTTTTGTCTACTGTTTGTAACAAAGTCACTAGCAAAGCGCTGAAGGGGAGATACGTTTCACAAAGGCTATTAGACTTGGTGATTTAAAACACAGATGTTTGCTACAGCACACTAGGTGTTGAGAGGGGTTAATCGGCCATTGTAAAGGTTGGGTTTTTATAGAAAACCCACCCCTGGAGAAAGTCAGCCTCCTGTGGCATTCAGTGTTCAGTGTGTCTGGAGAGGCAGACTCCAGAGAAATGTTTGTGTTTGTGCTAACCTGAACTGTGTGTTTTTTTGTGCTAACCCTGAGCTGGCGGATTCCCGCTACTACAAGGACAGTGCTTTGTGTTCAACTTTGTTTGGTTTTCCTGTTTTAGCCCAAAGGGCTGTGTTTATTTTTACTTCATTGTTTATGCCGCATATATAATAAACCAGTGTAGATCTTAAAGAGACAGTGTTCCCATGTCTACCTCAGTGCACAGTTAGTAAATGAGCCGATATACCACACGTGGTATTAGAAATGCAGGCAGCATTCCCAGCAAACACGTGTGACTGCTACAAGAGGTACTGCATGTCCTGGGTGAAGGTCGCCATAAGCCAGCAAATGATATCAGGCAAAATGGGGGACCTGATTAAACAACTGGTAAAAGCGCAGCAGAAACAGCACCAGCAACAGTTACAGCAGCAACAGCTGGCCAACAAGAAATCAATAAGCTGCTTACGTAATAGAAGCAACAGCAGTACCAGCAGAAATTGACTTTCTCACAGAGGCTGTTTTTGGTACAGGTGAAGACACACATGTCTGAAAGGCAATAAGACAAGTGATGTGTTATGTTTTGGTAGTTGAGGAGAGCAGGCAAAAACGGCAATACACCAGAGAGGTTGGAATCTATTGGATTGCAGTACCCTGACTAACCACCACAACTAAAGGCAGCCGTGGAGCGTTCCTACGTTGGTCCGAGACGCCTCGTCACAGCCTGAGAGATTAACTACACCTAAAGATAGAAAGAGGAGAGCTATCTGCCCCGGAGCAGATCCCCAAAGAACATAGGAAGCCCCCAAACAAGTAATGGCGGTTAGACAAGAGGGAATACAGACACAGACAGAAAATAGTATGAGCAAACGCTGGGGCCCAATCTGCCTAGACAGAAAAGGATAGAAAGGATACTCACTGCAATCCAAAAAACACCTAAAAAATACCAACGCTACTAATTGCAAAAACACCTGAGATCACACGACCTCTACCACCTAAATCAGTTCTCTGGTGTAACAAAACTAAGCCGCAGCTACTGAAAACACTGGAAAAGGCACATGAACAAACAAAAGTGGCTTCAGCGGAACTGAGAGGAGCCCAAGCCCCCCGGGGGGGGAACCAGGCTAACCTCACAGAAATGCAGAGAAATATGCAAAGGGTAAGCACAAAAACAAAACCAGAAAATATCTTATCTGAAAGCAGAAGAAGAGGCAAGACTCAGCAAGCTTCCAAGTGAACCAGGAACCACAGTTGAGACAAGAACAATTGATCACCGGCAACCATGATGGGAGGGAATCCCCTTATATCAAGCCACTCTGTGACTCCTGATTGCCAATCCTCATTGAATGGTTCAGTACTGTTTGTAACCACCAGAGGGAGCTTCTGCTCAGAATTCATTTCCAGAACATTCACAACAGTACCCCCCCCTTCAGGAGGGGTCACCGAACCCTCATTTGTGCAACCAGGTCGGTCAGGATGAGCTCGGTGATAGGCACGGATCAGTCTCCTAGCATGGATGTCCGAAGCAAACACCCAAGAATTGTGCTCCTGACCATAACCTCTCCACTTAACCAAATACTGGAGTTTCCGTCTAGAAAAACGAGAATCCAATATTTTCTCAACCACATACTCCAGATTGCCCTCAACCAAAACAGGGTCAGGAGGCACAGCCATAGGAACCACTGAAATGCTACATCATCATAGGAATATATCTTGAGGACAACCAGACCAAGATCCCCCAGTATTTAAACCGAGGACCATCAGTCCTATGCCGGTTGGCAAACCGCTGGGTTTTCTCCTGAGAGAGGGACAACCTTTCCATTACCTGGTCCCAAATCTGCTGCATACGCTCCACAACAGAGTCAACACCCGGACAGATAGAAGCCTCCGTCTGTCCCGAAGAAAATCGAGGGTGAAACCCAAAATTGCAGAAAAATGGAGACATCAAAGTGGCAGAGCTAGCCCTATTATTAAGAGCAAACTCAGCCAAAGGCAAAAAAGAGACTCAGTCATCTTGATCAGCAGACACAAAGCATCTCAGATAAGTCTCCAATGTCTGGTTTGTTCTCTCAGTTTGTCCATTGGTCTAAGGATGAAAAGCAGAGGAGAAAGACAATTGAACACCAAGTTTAGAACAAAAAGTCCTCCAAAATCTGGAAACAAACTGGACTCCTCTGTCAGACACAATGTTCTCAGGAATGTCGTGTAACCGAACCACGTGCTGAAGGAACAAAGGCACCAATTCGGAGGAGGAAGGCACTTAGGTAATGGCACAAGATGTATCATCTTGGAAAACCTATCACAAATCACCCAGATAACGGTCATTCTCTGAGAAACAGGGAGGTCGAAATAAAATCCATAGAGATATGGGTCCATGGTCTCATGGGCACAGGCAATGGCATCAACAAACCACTAGAGGAAGAGCAAGGCTTGGAGCGAGAGCAAGTCCCATAGGACTGCACAAACTCCCTGATGTCACGAGACAAAGTAGGCCACCAAAAGGACCAACTCACCAAATCTCTGGTACCAAAAATTCTGGGATGACCTGCCAACGCGGAACAATGAATTCAGACATCACACTCTTTTTCCACCGGTCCGGACAAACAATTTCCCATAGGGCAGCGCTCGGGATTATCCTCCTGACACCCTTCCAGAGCCAGTCTCAAATTGGCGAGATGGCGGAAAGAACTACACCCTCTTTCAAAATAACAGCAGGATCAGATAACTCAGGAGAGTCGGAAAGGAAACTCCTCGAGAGGGCATCTGCCTTAACATTCTTAGTGCCAGGAAGAAAGGAAACCACAAAATTAAAACGTGTGAAAAACAAGGCCCACCTGGCCTGTCTAGGATTAAGTCGCTTGGCTGATTCCAGATAAACCAGATTCTTATGGTCCGTGAGTACCACCAGCAGATGTTTGGCTCCCTCCAGCCAATGTCTCCACTCTTCAAAAGCCCACTTCATGGCCAATAACTCCCGATTACCCACGTCATAATTACGTTCAGTTGGAGAAAATTTTCGAGAGAAAAAGGCACAAGGGTTACTTTTAGAGGTCTCAGGATCTCTTTGTGACAAAATGGCACCTGCCCCAATTTCAGAGGCATCAACCTCCACCTGAAAGGGCAGAGAAACATCAGGCTGCCGTAGAACAGGAGCAGAAGTGAATCTCTGCTTAAGTTCCTGAAACGCAGAGACTGCCTCAGGAGGCCAATTCACCACATCAGAACCCTTTTTGGTCAAATAAGTCAATGGTTTAACAATAACAGAGAAATTACCAATAAATTTACGATAAAAATTGGCAAAACCCAAGAATCTCTGAAGAGCCTTTAATGAAGTAGGTTGGACCCAATCACAGATGGCCTGAACCTTGACCGGGTCCATTTCAATAACATATGGAGACAAAATGAATCCCAGAAATGAGATCCTCTGTACGCCAAAAAGACACTTTGATCCTTTCACATACAGAGCATTCTCTCTCAAAATCTGGAACACAGTAAGAACATGTTTCACATGAGAGTCCCAGTCATTGGAAAAAATCAAGATATCATCCAAATAAACAATCAGAAATGTATCCACAAAATCCCTGAAAATGTCATTCATGAAGGACTGGAAGACGGAAGGAGCATTAGTGAGCCCAAAGGGCATCACTAGGTACTCAAAATGCCCCTCTGGGGTATTAAATGCCATCTTCCATTCATCCCCGTGCTTAATGCGAATAAGGTTATACGCCCCCCTGAGGTCAAGCTTGGTAAACCAAGTAGCACTTTTCACCCTGGAAAACAGGTCAGAAATCAAGGGTAACGGATATTGATATTTCACAGTGATATTGTTCAAGAGACGATAATCAATACACGGCCTTAATGAACCATCCTTTTTGGCCACAAAGAAAAAACCGGCACCCAAGGGTGAAGAGGATGGTCTGATATGACCCTTCTCCAATGACTCCTTGATATAAGACCGCATAGCGTCATGTTCAGGTACAGACAAGTTAAAATGGCGACCTTTAGGGAATTTACTACCAGGCACTAATTCAATAGCGCAGTCATAGCTCCTATGGGGGGGGCAAGGATGCAGATTTACTTTTGCTAAACACATCAGAAAAATCAGTCAAAAAGTCAGGAACTTCCTGAGACTGGGGAGAGGCAGAAAAAACAGGAGTGTTGGCATTAACACATTGGCAGCCCCAACTGGTCACAGACACAGATCTCCAATCCAAAACAGGATTATGGGACTGTAACCAAGGGAAACCTAGTACAATAATGTCATGCAAATTATACAGTACCAAAAATTTGCAACTCTCCTGATGATCAGGTTCAACACTCATTATCACCTGAGTAGAAAACTGGGGTTTATTCTCAGCCAAAGGGGTAGAATCAATCCCCAGTAGGGGAATAGACTTCCGTAGGGGTATCAAGGGAAACCCACAACGTTTGGCAAAATCAAAATCCATCAGGTTAATTGCTGCTCCTGAATCAACAAAAGCCTGAGCAGAAAATGTGGACAGGGAGCAAATCAGGGTAACAGTCAACAGAAATTTAGTCTGAACACTACCCAAGACAACTGAGCGTGCAAAACGTCTTCCCCGCTTAGGGCAGACAGAAATAGCATGAGAGGCGTCACCACAATAGAAACATAACCCATTGCGTTTTTGAAACTCATGACGCTGTGCCCCAGAAGCCACTCTATTACACTGCATGGGTTCAGAAGCTGGCTCACAAGGCAACACTATTCCACGTATACCTCTACGCTCACGCAAACATCTGTCAATTTGAATCGCTAATGACATAGAATCATTGAGACCAGAGGGAGCAGGGAAACCCACCATAACATCTTTTACATTCACTGAAAGCCCCTTCCGAAAAAGGGCTGCCAAAGCATCATCATTCCATTTGGTTAGGACTGCCCATTTTCGGAATTTCTGACAGTATAACTCAGCGTCCTCAAGCCCCTGATTTAATGCCAACAATAACCACAGAGCCAGAAAAAATGCATCAACATCACTCAAAACAGGGTCCCCAGGTGTCAGGGAAAAAGCCCAATCCTGAGGAACGCCACGCAGGAGAGAGATGACAATTTGAACCTGCTGTAATGCGTTCACTGAGGACTTAGGTTTTAGGGCAAAAAACAACTTACAGTTATTTTTGAAATTCAGAAATTTGGCCCGATCTCCAAAAAAACAAATCTTGCATGGGAATCCTAGGCTCCACAACCAGCAACCCAGCAAGATAGGTAGCAATACTCCGAACCTCAGTGGCAAGCTGATCCACACGGCCAGACAGCTGTGCAAGCTCCATTGAGAGAAAAAAAAATCCTCCTCAGCACCCAGAGAAAAAGAGGGAAAAAATGGAAGAAAGAGAAAAAAAAAATCTCTGATAACTCTGACAACCTTTTTTTTTTTTTCTTTCCACACTATTTTTCCCTTCTGTGAGTACCATACAATTTTCAGTTTGACCGGTGATACTGTTATGTTTTGGTAGCTGAGGAGAGCAGGCAAAAACGGCAATACACCAGAGAGGTTGGAATCTATTGGATTGCAATACCCTGACTAACCACTAGAGTTGAGCGATACTTTCCGATATCCTAAAGTATCGGAATCGGAATGGTATCGCCGATATCACTAAAATATCGGCGATACCCGATACCGATACCGGAAGTCCCATGTAAGTCTATGGGAACAAAATATCGCAACTAAAAAAACCCCATTCTTTCCTTGTAAACACTAAATATACACACATAGAATACATATATATATATATATAATATATATATATATATATATATATACATGTCATTGTGACATATATATATACATATATGTATAGTTTATACACTTCTACATAGTAAAATATCCTCTGATTCAATTGCCGGGTAAAGTCGGCTTCAGTGAAAAGACAGAAGCACCCGACATGAAATGACACTTGGTGTACATAGGGTTAACCATGTCTTTTCATGTCGTTTGCTATCTGATTTGCACAAACAATTAAATCAGACTATGTGTGCAAAATTTCACACCTGTAGGGGTTAATTAAAGGTGTAAATTCGTTGTAAAAAAAACGGACTTTTTTGCTTCGAATTTACACCTTTAATTAACCCCTACAGGTGTGAAATTTTGCACAAATAGTCTGATTTAATTGTTTGTGCAAATTAGATAGCAAAGGACATGAAAAGACATGGTTAACCCTATGTACACCAAGTGTCATTTCATGTCGGGTCACCCGACATGAAATGACACTTGGTGTACATAGGGTTAAACATTTCTTTTCATGTCCTTTGCCATCTAATTTGCACAAACAATTAAATCAGACTATGTGTGCAAAATTTCACACCTGTAGGGGTTAATTAAAGGTGTAAATTCGTTGTAAAAAAAACGGACTTTTTTGCTACGAATTTACACCTTTAATTAACCCCTACAGGTGTGAAATTTTGCACACATAGTCTGATTTAATTGTTTGTGCAAATTAGATAGCAAAGGACATGAAAAGACATGGTTAACCCTATGTACACCAAGTGTCATTTCATGTCGGGTTCTGCATTTTCACAAAAGCCGGCAATTGAATTAGCGGCTATTATACTATGTAGAAGTGTATGAACTACAAATATAAATATATATATATATGTGTCACAAATTCAATGACATGTATATATATATATGAGGTGTAAAATTGCTGAAAAAAAATGCGTGGGCTCCCGCCCTATTTTCGCAACCAGACAGACAAAGCCAGTGAGTGGGGGCAGATAATAATAGCCCAGAGAGGGACCATTATTTTTGCCCCCCCCCCCGGCTACTAACATCTGCCCCCAGACACCCCAGGAAAGACAAATCTATAATTAGATTCGCCCTTTCTGGCACTTTGCCCGTCTATTCCCATTGCCCTGTAGCGGTGGCGAATGGGTTAATATGGGGTTAAAGCCACCTTGCTATTGAAAGGTGACCTTAAGCCAGGTTAATAATTGAGAGCTGTCAATTAGACAACTATCAATTATTAATCCTATTGCATGAAATAAAGATAAAACACACACACTTTAATTAAAAATCATTTTAATGAAATAAAGACACATGTTTTTGACCATCTTTTATTTTACTGCAAAAACCATTTCCTGTAATAAAAATAAAATAAAAAAGCAAAATTATTCTTACCTATCCCATGCACAGTCAGGTCCCACGGTGTAATCCTTCAGAAAGGGTTAATGTTTACTGCAGGGACCGCAGCTAATGCTGCAGCCTCACAGTAAACCCCAAATGAATGAGTTCCTCTCCTGCCTGACAGGAGAGTAAAGGCTGGGTGTCACATAACGATACACCAGCGATCCCGACAACGATATGCACTTGTCAGGATCGCTGGTGTATCGCTACATGATCGCTGCTGAGCTGCCAAACAGCAGCTCAGGCAGCGATCTGGGACAGCGACACTGCGGGTAACATCGCTTAAGGGCCCGTCTCACATAGCGATATCGCTACCGAGATCGCTGCTGAGTCACTAGTTTTGTGACGCAGCAGCGAGCTCACCAGCGATATCGCTGTGTGTGACATTCAGCGACGATCAGCCCCCCTGCCGGGTATCGCTGATCGTCGCAGAAATGTCAGGACCTTTTTTTGATCGCTGGTCTCCCGCTGACAGGCACGCATCGCTGCGTGTGACAGGCGGGAGACCAGCGATCCGCTGGTAACCAAGGTACACAGCGGGTTTCCAGGCACCGCGCAGCGCTTGGAAACCCGCTGTGTACCTTGGATACCAGCTCCCTGCATCAGGGCGCTGGTATCCAAGGTACACAGCGGGTTTCTAGGCACAGCCCCGCGCCTGGAAACCCGCTGTGTACCTTGGTTACCAGCGGATCGCTGGTCTCCCGCCTGTCACACGCAGCGATGTGTGCCTGTCAGCGGGAAACCAGCGATCAAAAAAAGGTCCTGACATTTCAGCGACGATCAGCGATACCCGGCAGGGGGGCTGATCGTCGCTGAATGTCACACACAGCGATATCGCTGGTGAGCTCGCTGCTGCGTCACAAAACTAGTGACTCAGCAGCGATCTCGGTAGCGATATCGCTATGTGAGACGGGCCCTTAAGTGGAAAGCTTAATTGATTGCTTTCCACTTTCACTTCAGGTCAGCCAGGGACACAATCAGTGACGTCAGAGGGAACTGATTAACAAAAATAGGGGTTCCCTTCGAAAAAAAAATGGCGTGGGGTCCCCCCTATTTTTGTTAACCAGCCAGATGAAGCAGACCGCTGAGGCCTGGATTTTCAGGCTGTTAAGGAGCCAAGATCCATGGACCTTGCCAGCCTGATAATACTAGGCCACAGCAGTCTGCATATCTTGGCTGATTAACAAAAATAGGGGATCCCCTCGAAAAAAATTGGCGTGGGGTCCCCCCTATTTTTGTTAACCAGCCAGATGAAGCAGACCGCTGAGGCCTGGATTTTCAGGCTGTTAAGGAGCCAAGATCCATGGACCTTGCCAGCCTGATAATACCAGGCCACAGCAGTCTGCATATCTTGGCTGATTAACAAAAATAGGGGATCCCCTCGAAAAAAATTGGCGTGGGGTCCCCTCTATTTTTGTTAACCAGCCAGATGAAGCAGACCGCTGAGGCCTGGTTTTTCAGGCTGGTAAGGATCCAATATCCATGGACCTTGCCAGCCTGATAATACCAGGCCACAGCAGTCTGCTTAGCTTGGCTGGTTAACAAAAATAGGGGATCCCCTCGAAAAAAAAACGGCGTGGGATCCCCCCTATTTTTGTTAACCAGCCAAGTAAAATTCAGACTGCTGCGGCCTGGTATTAAAAGACTGTCAAGGCCCATGGATTTTGGCCCTCAACAGCCTGATAATACCAGGCTACAGCAGCCCCACATTTGGCGCATCAAAAGATGTGCCAATTGTGGCACTTTACCCGGCTCTTCCCACTTGCCCTGTAGCGGTGGCAAGCGGGGTAATAAGGGGTTAATGTCACCGTTGATTGCACGGTGACAATAAGCCCGGTTAATAATGGAGAGGCGTCAATAAGACACCGATCCATTATTAATCCCAAAGTTATTAAATGTATAAAAAAAAGACAAAGCAAGAAAAAAGTATTTTAATGAAATAAAAGAGACAACACAGTTTTCATTAATTTTATTACTCTCTCATTCCTGCGACGCCATCGATCTCCTGTAAAAAAGAAAAAAAACAAACCAACAGTATACCACCTGTCCGACGCAGTCCATAACGACAGTCCCACGACGATCCAACTCTGATACATCGCAATGACAGGCAGAGCCTGTCATCGCGACGCAGCACAGCTGATTACCTGCTTCCCCGGCGGTGACGTCATCGGACTGACTGCTTTACGGCCGGGATTACCCAGCAGTCACTGCAGTTATCGCGAGAAACTGCATGTGACCGCCGGGGAAAGAAGATTGCGGCCATGAAGCAGTCCAGGACGTGACCGCCGGAGATCTTCTGCCAGGTAAGTGCCGCTGACTCCTGACAGACCCGACCGACGGACACTGACAGTGACAGTGACAATCCCGATTCCGGTATCCGATAAGACGAAAATATCGGAACTCGGAATCGGAATTCCGATACAGCCAATATCGGCCGATACCCGATATTTGCAGTATCGGAATGCTCAACCCTACTAACCACCACAACTAAAGGCAGCCGTGGAGCATTCCTACGTTGGTCCTAGACGCCTCGTCACAGCCTGAGAGATTAACTACACCTAAAGATAGAAAGAGGAAAGCTATCTGCCCCGGAGCAGATCCCCAAAGAACATAGGAAGCCCCCAAACATGTAATGGCGGTTAGACAAGAGGAAATACAGACACAGACAGAAAATAGTATGTGCAAACGCTGGGGCCCAATCAACCCTAAAAAATACCAAAGCTACTAATTGCAAAAACACCTGAGATCACACGACCTCTACCACCTAAATCAGTTCTCTGGTGTAACAAAACTAATCCGCAGCCACTGAAAAAACTGGAAAAGGCACATGAACAAACAACAGTGGCTCCAGCGGAACCGAGAGGAGCCCAAGCCCCCCAGTGGGGGGAACCTGGCTAACCTCGCAGAAATGCAGAGAAATATGCAAAAGGTTAGCACAAAAACAAAAACAGAAAATATCTTATCTGAAAGCAGAAGAAGAGGCAAGACTCAGCAAGCTTCCAAGTGAACCAGGAACCACAGTTGAGACAAGAACAATTGATCACCGGCAACCATGATGGTAGGGAACCTCCCTTATATCAAGCCACTCTGTGACTCCTGATTGCCAATCCTCATTGAATGGTTCAGTACTGTTTGTAACCACCAGAGGGAGCTTCTGCTCAGAATTCATTTCCAGAACATTCACAACAGTGATGCATGTAAATGACCCTGAGTGATGATGTGGGAGCTTTTTTGACTGATTTTGAGAGAGTAGCAGAGTGTCAGAACCTACCGTCAAAGCAGTGGGAAGGGGTGCTGGTCCCCTATGTAGCTAGAGAACCCCAAAAGGCTTATTATGATTTGGAGTTACAGGATGCACAAGAGCATGCCAAATCAAAAACTGAAATGTTGGCATGTGCAGGAGTGACTGTGTCGGTTAGAGCACAAAGGGTTCACCACTGGGCATATTATGGTGACAAGCCCCCTCGCTTTCAAATGTTTGATTTATTGCATATTGCACAGAAGTTGTTGCATCCAGAGTCTTCCACTCCAGCCCAATGATCGAGTGTGTCATAATGAACAGCTTTGTCCACTCTGTTTCATGTCCATTGTGTTGTGAACACGTTGTAGGCGACTTGGGAGCTGGGGCTCCCTCCGGGAGTTGCTGAGGGTAATGAACCAATTGCTGAATGGCTTTTAGCTGGGTCCGAATGGTCTGATATAAGTGACCTGAACTCCCATCAGCCTTGCCAGTAATCAGTTGTTCTTCCAGGTCTTGGTTGGATCTCAGCTTGCATTCCTGCTTTCATTCAGATAAGTGACTTGCTGCTTTTTTTTCCTCTGGTTGGATTTTCCTTGCTGGTTTGCTGGCTTGCAGTGGACTTCAGCCTGGTCCCCATTTGTGCTCAGTTTGTGTTTGCCCTTTTGCTCTGTTCCTGTGTCACTTTTTATTTGCTGAATTGCTGTGTGTTACACCAGAGATCTGGTTTGGTTGGTTGAGATTTTGTGGTCTCAGATTTTTTGTTAGTCAGAGGTGTTGGTGTTTTGGTTGGGGTTTTTTGGGTTGCAGTCAGAGTTCTTTCCTGTACTTTTCTGTCTGGGCGGTATTGGGCCCCAGCGTTTGCTCATTCTATTTTCTGTCTGTGTTCGTATTTTCTTCTAGTCATTGCGTATTTGGGGGCTTCCTATTTCTTTGGGCGTTCTGCTGCGGGGCAGTTCGCTTTCATCTTTCTGCCTTTGGGTGTGGCTGTCTCTCTGGCTGTGGCGTGGCGTCTGGGATCGCCGTGGGTGCGCTCCACGGCTGCTTCTGGTGTTGCGGTTGGTTTGGGGTTCTTCAACTCAGTAGCTTCCCGCCTCTCTGGTGTATTGCTGCTTTGGCTATTTTTGCTATTTCTCCTCAGCTACCGAAACATAACACGTTGCAGACCAGGGTTTCCCAGGGCGACTCCCTGAAATTCAGGCCACCTGGTTGGCCTAATAGTAAGGTACCAGGTGGTCAAGAGGTCCCTGAGGAAGCTGGGTGGTGTTGCCTCCCCATACTGGGATACCCAGAAGGAGCCTGAATATCAAAAGAGGGGTAGTAGAGTTACCACTGGGTGGAGTCGAATGTCCCAAGGGGTTGCTGAGTGGTTGCCAAAGGCTGCAGGTAAAGACATGATTTGCTGGAGATGTCACCATCCTGGACACATAGCTGCCTGGTGTTCTATGTCCTCCGAACAGATGGACTGCAGCCTATGGAGACGATGTTCATACAAAGCCTATCCCACATTGCAATGTTTAAAACCGCAATTTTTGAAATGCGTATACTTCTATATGCCTCCCCATAGGGGGCTTATGACATTTATGCTGATTGTATCAAAAAAGATTTTTTTAAGGAATTATGAATAAAAAATAAATTTTATAGATATCATGGAGCTGGGCCTCATGGAGAGGTTCAACAAGTCATTGAAGAAAGTCATGGAGAAGGATGGCCAAGACTGGGATTGTCTGCTACCGTATCTACTGTTCTCTGTTAGAGAAGTCCCACAGGCCTCTATGGGGTACACACCTTTTGAGCTGCTGCACACACTGCACCCTTGGGGACTTCTGGACATTGCAAAGAAGACCTGAGAAGTGGAGGTAACACCCCACCAAAGAGTCATCAAACATGTGGCACAGAGGCAGGACAGGATCATTAGAGTGATACCGATTGTGAGGGAGAGTTTCCTTCAAGCACAAGAGGACCAGGCAAGGGTCTACAATCAGTTAGCAAGGTTGAGACAGTTTAGCCCTGGAGACCGGGCGTTGGTGTTGATCCCCACGGTGGAAAGTAAGTTCTTGGCCCAGTGGCAAGGGATGTTACTGATCTGCAACTAAGGAATAGGAAACAAGGGAAAGAAGCTGACCCTGCACTGGGACTAGACTCGATCCCTACGATGGGGCGGGCGACCTATTCCTTGAAAATAGACTCACCGACGTTTCCTAGTCTAGACTCGAGCAAAGACCTGAAGGTGGGGGGAAGGGTATCCCTGAAAGATCTAGGGACTGGGAACAAAACACTGGCAACCTCCTAGCAAAGTAAGCTGCAGAAACAAAAGGGAAAAACAAAAAGACTAAGCAAGCAGAACTAGAGTTCTCAGAACTGTAAATAGTATAACACAACAAGCTATCAAAGCTCCTAGCCAGAACTCAAGTGGATTGATGTGCAGCAAGGACTGGGAGGCAGGTGCAGGGTAATAAAGGGTGATACAATCACCTGACCATCGACAAGCCCAGCACCAGGGGATAAAGACCAGCAGCCAGAAAACCACAACAAGAAGGTGGATGGTCAAACTAAATAGATTCTAACAAGGGAGATATGAGGTGGTTGAAAAGTTGAGTGATGCCAACTACAAGGTCCATCAACCAGGGAGAAGAAAGCCATACTAGTTGTACAAGATTAACCTTCTGAAACCGTGGAGACAGAGATCCAATAGAAGCAAAGTGCCTACTGGCCCATCCTGAAGCCAAGGTCGAAAATGTAACAGTGGCAGAGAACCTGTCACTGGCTCAGAGACAACAGTGTCGTGAGCTGCTTCAGAGGAACCGGGACCTGTTTTCGGAGTTGCCAGGTTGTAATCAGGTTGTGGAGCATGAAATCCTGACAGAATCACATGTGATGGTGAATGAAAAGCTGTATAGGATTTCCGAGGTGATCTCCAAGGAGGTGAGAAGAATTTTGATTTTGGGCATCATCAAGGAGTCAAAGAGCAGCTGATCCAGCCCCATTGTACTTGTGCTGAAGCCAGATGGAGAGTGGCGTTTCTATAATGACTACAGAAAGCTGAATGCGGTACCAAGTTCGATGCATATCCAATGCCTCAGGATGATGAGTTCATTGAGAGGCTAGGGTCAGCCAGATATGTCACCACCCTGGACTTAACAGAAGGGTACTGGCAAATTCTCAAATGACAAGAAGAAAATGGTTTTCTCTATACCTGATGGGTGCTTTCAATATACAAGGATGCTGTTCAGTCTGTAGAGAGCCCCAGCTACCTTCCAGAGTGCCGTGGACCAGTTCCTAGCCTCTCACAAAAATTATGCCACAGCTTATCTGGATGACATTCTGATCTTCAGCCAGGATAGGGGTAGTCATCTACAGAAGATCTAGGCGGTACTGGATGCACTGAGGAAGGCAGGGTTTACCATAAACACAAATAGTGGGAAAGAAGAGGCAAAACACTTCGGCTATATAGTCAGAAGAGGCAAAATCAGGCCGCAAGTAAATAAGGTAAAATAAATATGTAGAACTGGCCACAACCGGTCTTCAAGAAACAAGTTTGTGTGTTTCTGGGAATTGTGGGATACTATTGGCGATTTACACCAAATTTCATAATGATAGCCACCCCTCTGACTGATCTTCTCAGGGGCAGGAAGATGTTGATGGCCAAATGGTCCTTTGAAGCAGAGATGGCATTCCAGGAGTTGAAGCGCTCCCTGGGTAAGCAGCCGGTCTTGATTTCACCTGACTTCAGTGGGAATTTGTGCTCCAGATGAACTCCTCAGAGGTCGGGTTGAGGGCCATGTTGTTTCTGGAAGTAAACTGGGAGGAATATTCCATTCTATATTTAAGCAGAAAACTCTCTGCTTGTGAGAAAAACTACTGCATCATGGAAAAAGAGTGTTTGGCTACCAAATGGGCAATTGACATGCTGAGGTAATACCTGTTAAGCTGGAAGTTCAGGTTAGTGTCAGACCATGCGCTCCTGAGAGGGATGAGGGAAAGGAACAGGAAGAATGTTAGGGTGACTAGATGGTTTCTGGCACTTCAGGAGTTCAGCTTCCACATGAAGCATAGGCCAGGGAAACTACATGGTAACACAGATGCCCTGTCCAGACTTCCCTTCTTAGTGAGTAAAGATACCAATTCCCCAACTTTGGGCAGAGAGGGGGTATATGAAAAAGTCATTGGCAAAGTGCTTGAGGGAGATATGTTTCACTAAGACTAACAGCTTCAGTGATTTCAAAAACTAAGAAGTTTACTCCAGCACACTATTTGTTGAGAAGGGTTAATCAACCATTTTAAGAGCTGGATGTTTGTGTGCAACCATAGAGCAGGTGGGAGGTTGTCTTCTTTATCTTCACCCCAGGGTGTGGTCTGGGATTTAAATAGTTGTCCTCCTGAGACATTCAGAGTTCAGTGTGTCTGGAGAGGCTAACTCCAGAGAAGTGTTCGTGTTTGTGCTAACCAGAACTGTGTTTTTTTGCTAATTCTGAGCGGGTGGACTGTGCTTTGTGTTACTAATTTGTTTTGTTTTTCTGTATTTTCCAAAATGGCAGTGTTTATCTTTACTTCACCATGGTTTTTGCCACATATATAATAAACTAGTGAAGATCTTAAAGAGACAATGTTCTCATGTCTACCTCCGTACACAGCTGAGTGAGCCAATCTACCACGTGTTATATACCACAAAAATGTGACATAAATCACGTAATACTGTATGGATGAGTAATCTAATAATTAGCTATTTTTCTACATTTTACATACCACCGTAATGCAACAATAATCATGTTAAATTGTATGGATGTTAGGCATCAGGATTCTCCTGCTGCACAGGATAGATCCCAAGCCTTGTCTGGTGCAGTGGTCTCTCATTCTGACTCAGTCACTGGGATGACTGCTCAGCACAGACTCCGCTCCCAGTGCTTTGCCCAGAGTGGTGCTGTATGTGTAGTTACTGCTGGCTCTCCTACTAAGCCTATGGTGACTACTTGTTTACACGTGCAGCGTTCTGCTTTGGAGCATAAGTCCAGATTTCATCCTACTGAGCATGTCCATGATGTGGCGCCTTCTCACTGGTGCTTGGATGTCAGCTGCTCTGGTGATGTGGCAGCTTTGGATTGGTCCATGGGCAAGGTCCTGTCTGGCTGGACATGAGCCTTGTGTATAAAAGGTCCTCAGGAGCACTTGCCGGTGCGCTATTATCATTTATGTTGTGTGTGTGAGTGGATATGCTACCACTCTGTGTGCACGTGTGTGACTTATTTTCTTGTCAGGCAGTGTAGGGTGGGAACTCCGCTTGGCTCGGTATCTGTTTCCCGTCCTGTGTGTGGTTAGCACAGCAGAGTCACGGAACAAGCACAACCACCAGCCTAGACTTCCTGGGGGGTTAAGCGATAGGGACCCCACTAGCGTCACTCTTGCTGTGCGCCTGTGAAATCTAACAGGGTATTGCTTCTAGAGCTCTGCTATATTGCCGCTCCGTGTAGTTTCAGAACTTGCTACTTAGTTTCTGTTCACACTGAGTGACGTTCAGTGTGTTTATAGATTTGCTCGCAGCCTTGCTCCGCCATTGTTCTCATTATCTGCAGTTTAACATCTCTGCACGGTGAACTCCAGGTTGCGAATGCACTTTATTATTTTTATTTAGTGCGTTCCGCCAACCCCTTACAATGTCATTGAATCCATAACATTTTGAAAGAAAATATTTTAAAAGTGTAGTTGATGTAATAATACAGTCATAAAGGCTTTGCACAAAAAGCAAAGCTAGACAGAAAATATGATTAGAGTCATGTATAGACTAGTGATGAGCGAGTATGCTCGTTGTTTGGGTTTTCCAGAGCATGCTCAGGTGGTCTCCGAGTATTTGGAAGTGCTCGGAGATTTAGTTTCTATCACCGCAGCTGCATGATTTGTGACTGCTAGACAGCCTGAATATATGTGGGGATTCCCTGACAAACATGAATTCAGGCTGTCTAATAGCCGCAAAGCATGCAGCTGCGACGACAGAAACTAAATCTCTGAGCAATGAGCATACTCGCTCATCACTATTATAGACCCCTGAAAGGCAACAAATGGCGGGCCTCGCTAAAATATTAAATATTACAAACACTTTATGTGCTGCTGTCATTTGTAGGTGTGGAAAAGTGTGGCCTAATCCAGGCTTTGTTCATTTTTACGAGAGTGAGCCTGTCTGTATTCTCTGTTGACAGGGGAAAGCGCCTGTCTGTTATGACCCCTCCCTGGTGGCAAAAATCCGCTCAGACTAGTCGCTAGCTGCAGAGCAGCACAACGCCTACAAGTAACAGAGGGACAGCTCATGCCATGCCAGGTGTCCAGCTTTGAGACCCAATAGTTGAAGAGTATGCTGCTTTGGTTGGCCAGGTATTGCTTGACCTTTCTTTAAAAATGTTTCCTTCCTTGTCAAAATTACCCGGTCATCAGGCCCTGGGCACTGGACTGGTAACATGAAATTAGCCCACACCTTTGACAGTGTACCCCTGCTTCTGCTGTGTATTTCCGTGGCCTCTCCTCCTTGGTTGGGCAAGGAAGCTTGCCCCCTGCCACTAGCATTGTCTTATGGGAATTTTTTCAACATATTTTCCACAATAGCCTTCTGGTACAGCACCATTTTAGAAGACCTTTCAACCTTAGGAAGAAGGAGGAAGAAGAGATGCAAAGTTCTCCTTGTTGCATGGGTCTACCAGGGTGAACAACCAGTACTCATTTTTGGCCAAGATGAATGTGCAAAGCTTCAAAAAGTTAACACTTCCCTGTCTCCACCATGATAATGACTCTCCATCTCCTCTTCCCTCTCTTCCTCCTCATTCCCATCCTCAGCCCATCTACATAGGAGAGTTGGGAGTCTGTTGCGCTAGCTACCATGTCCTGTTCCTCCTCTTCATCCTCCTCAGCATCCACCTCCCCAATCCGCGCTGAGCAGATGAGATGAGGATGGGCTTGCTACATTTTCTCTGTGTTATGTCTTCCTCCATCCCCACCTGGTCTGTATACAAAGCTTCATGTCTAATTGTGAGCAGCAACTGGTTAAGTAGGCACCGAAGTGGGATAGCTGAGCTGACTATGGTGTCATCAACACTCACCATCTTTGCGGACACCTCTAAAGGGTATGCCACACTAAACAATATCGCTAACGGGATCGCTAAAAAACGTCACTATTTAGCGATCCCGTTAGCGATATTGTTCAGTGCGGCAGCTTCCAGCGACGAGCTTCCTGCTGTGATCTCGCTCGTCGCTGGAATCGTTCCGGACCCTATTTTCTCGTCGGCGCTCCCGCTGGGTAAGTATCTAATCGCTGTGTGGCACCTTTTCTTAGCGATTTAGCGGTACTTTTGTACCGCTAAAGTCGTTAAGAAGATCGCTAACGGCGATAGCGTCGTTAACTATATCGCTAAATGTGGCCGCATTTAGCGATATAGAAACAATCCCGCTAGCGATCGCATTAGTATGCGTCGTTATCGTGATCGCTAGCAGGATTGTTTAGTGTGGCAGTACCTTAAGTCCTCAAACCAAACACTTGTCAGACATCTATGCCCACTCTTCAGTTGCTATGTGCGGTGGCTGATCAGAATAACAACGGATGTGTTGGAGCTGATACTCAGCCACTGCCCTCTTCTGCTTTCAAAGCATTGCCAGCATGTGCAGTGTGGAGTTCTAGCATGGAGTGATGTCACACACCAGTCAGTGAGCTGGCATTTGCATGCGCTGCTGCAGCACTACCAGAGTGATGGCAGCTGTAGCCAACTTGTGGAAATGGGCGATGATGCGGCATACCTTGACCAGAAGCAAATCTGGGTATGTTTTCAGAAACTGCTGAACTACCAAATTGAGCACTTATGCCAAGCATGGTAAGTGTGTGAGCTTGCCAGCTTCACAGCCACCACCAGGTTATACCCATTATTACACACGACCATGCCTGGTTGAAGGTTGAAACCACAAATCTGTCTAGTCTGCTATTCCTTTAAGTAACACTGCCACAGTGTGCTGTTAGTCTCTTAGAAAATTAAGTTTTAGCAAATTCTGTTACCACTTCACTGAGGCAGGGCTGTAGAGCTTCCAGCTGATGTGGACGTGCTCTGAGATACCACATTGGAGATGGAGGATGAGGAGGCGCAGGAAAGGGTGAAGGAATTGCTGTGTTAGGTGGAGGAATTTCCTATAGAAGTAGGGCCAGCATTCCTCGGTGTTGAGAGCACATGCGCCAGGGTGTGACTCGGTCCCAGTCTCCACAATGTTCACCGAGTGTGCCGTCAGGGCCACAAGTGCTTGTTCACATGTCAGTCATTAAGCGCCAGTAATTGCATTGGTAAGGGCACGGTGATGATCCTGGACACATGCTAGTACAAGGCGGGGACACCACACCGGGAGAAAAGGTGGAGGCTGGGGATTGAGTACCAAGGGATGGCTGCCGCCATGAGTCTAAGGAAATCATCAATGTCTACCAGTCTAAATGTAATCATTTCCATGGCGAACAGCCTGGAAATGTTCCCATTTAGCATTTGGGCCTGCGGCTGGGTAGCTGGGAACTTTCTTTTTCATTTCAAGGCCTGAGGTAGGGACAACTTAACGCTGGGCTGAGACAAAGTTTGGGAAGCCACTGATAATGGTCAATCAGAATGTGCAAGGATAAGTGCTGGGCAGAAGGCATCTGCACCAGTATTTTGGACAGGGGATTAGTAAGCAGATAGCACAGGGGAAGAGGGAGTGGTTTCATCCAATGGTGCCATTCGTGGACCCCGGCATTCAGTCCACTGAGTTGAGTGCTTAAATGACATGTGCCTGATCATGCTGGTGGAGGTTAGGCTTAGTGGTCTTGCTCCTGCTGATCTTTGCATGGGACAGATTGCAAAATGGCCATTTTGTTTGTCTCAGAACTCCCTTTGAAAAAGTCCCAGAATGGGGAACACCTAACTCTTTGATGGAGAAATTCAGGACTCTGGGTGCTCTGCGGAGCAGTTGCCCGCCTTCTCCCTCTGGTAACCCCACTGCCTCTTGCTATGTTTTGTTGCTGTCGATCTCTCCTTCTCTTCGCTGCTGGCCTCACTCTGCAACCCAGCTTCCCCGATTGAGTTGGTGACTTTGTCATCGACCACCTCGTCTTTCACCACTCTGGTCCTCCTAACCTTGTGACTTAACAACAACAAGATTTAGCGGCAACTGTGTCTGATCATCATCTTTCTCCTCCTTATTGCAAATTTGCTGTTCTCCACAATCATGTTCTTGTGGCCATGACTGATCTAAGTTTTGTGCATCACTAAACAGCATGTCGACCTGTTCCTCTTGGGGCTTGCAGGTTGAGAGGCCACAATCAAGAAGTGTTGTGGTAAACAGCACCTCAGAGTGTCCTATTGTGAGACCACAAGTCTCCTGAGACTCAACATGGTGGGAGGAAGGTGGATCAGGGTGAGAATTAAGTGATCCAGACCTTAGGCTAGTGAGACTGGACGATGTGGAAGACTGGCTGCCAAGCCTGCTGGAAGCATTATCTGCTATCCAACCAACCACCTGTTCGCACTGCTCTGGCTTCAGAAGTGGTGTACCATGCCTCCCTGCAAATTGGGACATTAATCTGTGTCGTGGGTGAGCATGTTTCTTGTGCTCCAGCAACAGGCATAGTCACACCTGTCCCAGATCCTTGACATCTGTGTGCACCATCATCAGCACTTTCCCGTCCCTTAATGCATGCCTTATGCATTTTGTAACTGCTAGGTCTCTTGAAACCAAGTTTATTTTTAATTAAAAAAAATTGGTCACCTGCAGCAATCAAAGCATTTTTTGTGAATTCATTCCATCGTAATGTACCAGAAAGAATGCAAAAGTGCAATCAAATTCACTCCAGAAAAATATTTCAATGCTTTCTCTCAGTTTTATAGATCACAGAAATGTTCACAGATCATATAACACTGAGAAATGGAAGCCTACAAAATTTTTAAAAGCTTTTCTTCACTTTTAGAGAACACATGAATATTCACAAAGAAACAATATATGTCTGAGAAATAAAAGCCTACAAATTTTTTAAACGCTTTTGTTCACTTTTAGAGATCACCGAAATGTTGACAAATTTACACTGTATGTCTGAGAAATGGAGGCTCTACAAATTATATATATGTCAATGGACTTCACAGGCATATCACTGCCTGCATTCTGTCACTCTTCCTGTTCTTTCGACTCTCTCTCCCTCCCTAGGGTAAATGCAGATTGTATGTGTTTCAAACGATTAGACCTTAAAAGGGCTGTTAGAGTAATGGCTCAGCTTCAGTACCGGTATCAACATTACAGACGTCTAATTCATTATACTGTGTACACAGGCCTTGACAAGCACTTTCTCCCTCCAATACGAAATGTCACAGAGGTGTGCAATGGCTTCAGTGTGCCGAGCTCAATGGCACACAGCTTCCCCGATTGAGTTGGTGACTTTGTCATCGACCACCTCGTCTTTCACCACTCTGGTCCTCCTAACCTTGTGACTTAACAACAACAAGATTTAGCGGCAACTGTGTCTGATCATCATCTTTCTCCTTCTTATTGCAAATTTGCTGTTCTCCACAATCATGTTCTTGTGGCCATGACTGCTCTAAGTTTTGTGCATCACTAAACAGCATGTCGACCTGTTCCTCTTGGGGCTTGCAGGTTGAGAGGCCACAATCAAGAAGTGTTGTGGTAAACAGCACCTCAGAGTGTCCTATTGTGAGACCACAAGTCTCCTGAGACTCAACATGGTGGGAGGAAGGTGCATCAGGGTGAGAATTAAGTGATCCAGACCTTAGGCTAGTGAGACTGGACGATGTGGAAGACTGGCTGCCAAGCCTGCTGGAAGCATTATCTGCTATCCAACCAACCACCTGTTCGCACTGCTCTGGCTTCAGAAGTGGTGTACCATGCCTCCCTGCAAATTGGGACATTAATCTGTGTCGTGGATGAGAATGTTTCTTGTGCTCCAGCAACAGGCATAGTCACACCTGTCCCAGATCCTCGACATCTGTGTGCACCATCATCAGCACTTCCCCCGTGCCTTAATGCATGCCTTATGCATTTTGTAACTGCTAGGTCTCTTGAAACCAAGTTTATTTTTAATTTAAAAAAAATTGGTCACCTGCAGCAATCAAAGCATTTTTTGTGAGTTCATTCCATCGTAATGTACCAGAAAGAATGCAAAAGTGCAATCAAATTCACTCCAGAAAAATATTTCAATGCTTTCTCTCAGTTTTATAGATCACAGAAATGTTCACAGATCATATAACACTGAGAAATGGAAGCCTACAAAATTTTTAAAAGCTTTTCTTCACTTTTAGAGAACACATGAATATTCACAAAGAAACAATATGTCTGAGAAATAAAAGCCTACAAATTTTTTAAACGCTTTTGTTCACTTTTAGAGATCACCGAAATGTTGACAAATTTACACTGTATGTCTGAGAAATGGAGGCTCTACAAATTATATATATGTCAATGGACTTCACAGGCATATCACTGTCTGCATTCTGTCACTCTTCCTGTTCTTTCGACTCTCTCTCCCTCCCTAGGGTAAATGCAGATTGTATGTGTTTCAAACGATTAGCCCTTAAAAGGGCTGTTAGAATAATGGCTCAGCTTCAGTACCGGTATCAACATTACAGACCTCTAATTCATTATACTGTGTACACAGGCCTTGACAAGCACTTTCTCCCTCCAATACGAAGTGTCACAGAGGTGTGCAATGGCTTCAGTGTGCCGAGCTCAATGGCACCTGTCATTTTACAACCTCTGATGATGTCACACGGCCAGCCAATCACAGTAATGCCACAACCAAATTACAGTAGCTCACAGGAAATCCCTGCTTGCTTATTGGCTGTGCAACAAGCGCCAAATCTGCGGGGTGTGGATTCGAGTTTGAACTCCAGCACTACCTGTTGCTCGCTCAGTAACAAGCATATCCGAACACCTTGATAATTGAGTGAAATCCGAGTATCACCAAGCGCGTACGCTCATCCATAGTAAAGGGGAATTGTTAGTTTTATTCTCCAGTGTGACAAGGACAACCAGAAATTCTATATTTTTGTTAGAGCTAGCCAGTGTAAATTTAATAGTACCATCAATCTGAATCAAATGCATATGAAAATCATTTCATACTGCCTGTGTTCCTGTCCAAAGGAGGAAAACATTGTCTGTGTACCTCCACCCTGTCATCACATGTTTGATGTTGTGGGATACATTGACAAGGTCCTCTTCCAATGTTGTCAAAACATTGTATATCTAGGTGCCATATTGGCCCTCCATCGCAATTCCATGTCATTGTATGCAAAAATTATCACCAAGCAAATTCTTTTCCATTATCTATAAAAGTGTATAAGGAAACTGCTCTACTGCTTCAGACCAAAAAAATTTCAATTCCTATCAAATCTCCCATATACATCTCCATCACTCAATTGTCTTCTAATTTCATCAATTTAAGTGATTTTGTACATGATGGCAACTGCACAACCTTTGTCTGCTGGTTTTACTATGATGTCGTTGTCATGGACAAGTTCAAATAGTGGCCTTGACTCCTCAGCAGTTAAATTTGGATGTTTAAGACATTTAATCATATTATCCTTTAATGTCCCTATATCATGATATAATGCCTCAATAAATGCCTCAAGTACTAGACATTAGTACCCTTTTTAACCTGTAGTCCCCTGCAAGCTAAGCTCCCTTATGCAAGGCTTTGGAATAACAGTATTGTTAGCAAACCAATTTTTAATTTATTATTTATAAAGAATCTCTGAAGATCTAATTCCAATTGGACTTGTCTCTGTTGGCATGGCTGTTTTTTTCTTTTCTGTTTCTCTTTTCTGTCGTCTCCAATGCCGCTTGTGTCCTCTGCTTTTTCGTTGCTTGCTCCTTATTGTGCG
>JARQOD010008387.1:0-35760 GCA_033576555.1 Oophaga sylvatica | reverse complement strand
TTTTTGGGAAAAAACACAGCATGGGGGCGGGAAGGGCTAGGTGTGAATAAAAGGTCGGTACGTGAGAACCCAATGGACGGGAAGACTTTACGCTGCACAATAAAATTAAAAGGGTTTTTTTTTTTTGAAAGGAAGGAAAGTTTTTTTTTTAGATTGCCTTCTGCTTTTAAAAAGAGCATTTGGTTTGGTCTTGCATCGTTTTTTAAAAAGGTTTTACACCCAAGTTATTTAAAAAGGCCAGGAAGTGTTTTTTATGTAAATAAGATTAAAAAGGTTTTAAAAAGAAGCATTAAATTTTCTGTAAAAAAAAAAATGTCACATATATGTCACAAGAGCGAGTTTAGATCTCCAATCAGATGTCCATCATTGGAGAAAACGGGACAGATGTGGGCTGCTCTCTTTGAAAAAAAAGGGCCTTGTACAGAGAAAAAACCCCCCCAACCTTATCCACAGGGAAAAGGGCCCCTTTTTGCTTCAACGGTCCCCTTTTCAAGCTGCGCGGGGGGGGTCACCCCCCCTCTTTCTTCTCTCCCCCCTTTTCCCTCTTTTTTCTTCAGTTTCTCCCTCTTTCCCCTCCCTTTCCCCTCTCTTTTCCTTCTTTCCCTATCATTCCTTCTTTCCCTCCCTCACATCTTGACACATTTTTTTCTTCTTCTTTTCCCTTTTCTTCTTCTTTTCTTTTCTTTTTCTTTTTCTTCTTCTATTTTTTCTCTCCATCTCTCAAATCTCTCTCCCTTTTTTTTTCTTTTCTTTTTTTTTTTTCTTTTTTCCCTTTCTCTCAAACCTTCTTCTTTTTCTTTTCTACTTCTCCCCTCCATCTTCTCCCCCCCCCCTTTCTTTCACTTCTCCCCCTTTCCCATTTTTTCTTCCCCCCCTCCATCTCTCTCCCCCTTTTTCCCACTCTCTCCTCCTTCATTTTATTTCCCCCCCTCCCCACACCTCACTCCCCCCTATCACCCCCCACTCTTTCCCCCTCACCCCTCCCCTCTTCTTTTTTTTCCCCCTTCGTTCCCAAACTGGGCCAACCCCCAGAAAAAGAAATTGTGGGGGACCATGTATTCAGTGCCTACAGCAAAAAGGTCCCCTGCCCTTTTCCAAGCACAGTACAAACTTGCCCGTCATTATATAAAGGGGAAAAAGTGCAAATCTCCCTACACAAAACGCTGCAGGTAGCCCTCAGACACAACAACTAGCAAAGCCCACAGCTGGGGCTTCACAGGGGGGAAATATAGCTACAGACACAAATGAGGAACCTCAGTGCGAGCAGAGCTGCCAGCATGGAACTATGACACCGATCCACCGCAGCCTCAGCCAGTGTATGCACCAAGGACACCATGTCACTTCTCATCTGATGAAGATGAAGATGCAACGTCACACATGCTGCCCAATACTAGGGAATAAAACCCACAAGCACCAATAGGGCAGGGACAGGTAGAGGCACCATCCTATGAGCCCTTCATCCCAAGCCAAGTGATCAGTGTAACGGGTCTGGGAGGCGGAACCTCTGAGCTACTTATACAAAGGGGCGGACCTTGTAAGAGAGCGGGTTGCGACCAGGGTGGACGGGCAGGTAGTCACAGCAGATAACCGAGGTAGTCTCTGGATGAACGGGCAGGGAGTCGCGGCAAGTGACCGAGGCAGTCTCTGGATGAGTGGGCAGGAGGTCACGGCAAGTGACCGGGGCAGTCTCTGGATGAGTGGGCAGGAGGTCAAGGCAAGTGACCGGGGCAGTCTCTGGATGAGTGGGCAGGAGGTCACGGCAAGTGACCGGGGCAGTCTCTGGATGAGTGGGTAGGAGGTCACGGCAAGTGACCGGGGTAGTCTCTGGATGAGTGGGTAGGAGGTCACGGCAAGTGACCGGGGTAGTCTCTGGAGGAGTGTAGATACACCTGTGATGGCTGAGCCTCCAGGTAGGCTAGCAGGCAGGTAAAGATGGGCACCAGGTGAGGAGGTGGTAAGTGAGCGCTCCCAGGTGAGCGGGCAGGCAGGTCACAGATGAGCGCTCCCAGGTGAGCGGGCAGGCAGGTAACAGATGAGCGCTCCCAGGTGAGCGGGCAGGCAGGTACAGATGAGCGCTCCCAGGTGAGCGGGCAGGCAGGTAACAGATGAGCGCTCCCAGGTGAGCGGGCAGGCAGGTAACAGATGAGCACTCCCAGGTGAGCGGGCAGGCAGGTAACAGATGAGCGCTCCCAGGTGAGCGGGCAGGCAGGTAACAGATAGCGACTGACAGGTATCTGGCAAAAGACCTGAGGCTGAAGCAGGTAGTGAACTGTGCAAAACATTGCTGCGGGCAGCTATTTTGGAGGAGGCCTTAATGAAAGGTGTGAAGTCTCACACATTGGCCGGGGACTCCATTTGGCACGCGCGCGGCCCTTTAAGGGGAGGCGCGCCATGCGGGCCCCTAGACAGAGGCAGGAAAGGAGCATGCGCCGCCAGCAGAGCGGCAGGAGGACGCGGACCTGGAGCAGAGGGGTGAGGGGAGCAGCGTCCCTGCCTGGCAGAGGGCAGGGACGCCGACGCCGGCGCTACAGTACCCCCCCCTTTAGGCACCCCCTTTTTTAGGCTAGAAAGAAATTTAGCTATGATGAGAGGGGCATGGATGTTCTCCCGAGGCTCCCACGTTCTCTCCTCAGGACCAAACCCCTTCCAATCCACCAAAAAATAGGTCTTCCTTTTTACCCTTTTGGTGGCCAAAATGTTCTCTACCTCAAATTCGTTTTCAGCTGAAACCGGAGCAGGAGGCGTACCTGTAGACTTGGAAAAAGAGTTAAGTACCACCAGTTTGAGTAGAGATACATGGAAGGAGTTAGGGATCCGCAAGTTGGCCGGCAGTTTCAATTTATAGGCCACTGGGTTGATTTGACTGATGACCTCCAAAGGACCGATGAATCGAGGCCCTAACTTATAGGAAGGAATCTTGAGCGGACATACTTGGACGAGAGCCAGACCTTATCCCCAGGACGGAATTGAGGAGGATCCAGACGTTTTTTGTCAGCATGTCTTTTCATACGCTCGGATGACAGAAGGAGTGCGGACCGGGTACTCTCCCATATGGAGGAAAATTTGTTAACAAGAGATTCCGCAGCCGGATTGTCCACTGAGATGGAGACGGGAAATGGGATCCGAGGATGCTGACCGAAGACTACAAAAAACGGGGATTTGGAGGAAGATTCGCTCTCGTGATTGTTGTAAGAAAATTCGGCCCATGGCAGGAGATCCACCCAGTCAGAATGGTGGACATTAACGAAGTGCCGGAGGTAACTGGTCAGGATCTGATTGACCCGCTCAACTTGACCATTGGACTGTGGGTGGTAGGCGGAGGAGAAGTCCAAGGTGACGTCTAGCAATTTACAAGTGGCTCTCCAGAAACGTGAGGGATGTACCTCGATCCGACACGATATGGCGGGGCAGGCCATGAAGACGGAAGATGTGGCGGATAAAGTCTTTAGCCAGCTTGGGTGCAGATGGGAGGCCTGGCAGGGGAATAAAGTGAGCCATCTTGGAAAAGCGGTCAACGACCACCCAAATGACCGTACAATCGGCAGAAACGGGGAGGTCCGTTATGAAGTCCATGGCTATATGCTGCCAGGGAGCAGCGGGTACAGGAAGCGGAAGGAGACGACCGGCAGGCAGATGTCTCGGAACCTTGTTGCGGCCACATGAGGCACAGGCAGAAACAAAGTCTATTACGTCCTTGTGCAGGGTAGGCCACCAGTAATGCCGAGTAATAAGCTGGAGGGTCTTTTTTTGACGGCGTGGCCAGCTAATTTAGACGAATGGCCCCAGTGTAGGATTCTCTCCCGATCGGGTACCGATACGAACGTCTTACCAGGAGGGAGACGATTTAGACTCACGGGAGCCACCTGCATTACTCTGGGGGATCGATGATATGTTTCGGTTCCTCCTCGAGATCCGACACCAGGAAGGATCGGGACAAGGCGTCCGCCTTGATGTTCTTGTCTGCCGGGCGAAAATGCAGAACAAAATCGAAACGAGCAAAAAACAAGGACCACCGGGCCTGACGCTGGTTAAGTCTCTGGGCATGCTGGAGGTAAGCCAAGTTTTTGTGGTCCGTGTAAATAATTACCGGATGAAGAGCCCCCTCGAGTAGGTAACGCCACTCCTCCAATGCCAGCTTGATGGCCAATAACTCTCGGTCTCCTATGGAATAATTGCGCTCAGAAGAGGAGAAGAGTTTGGAGAAGAAGCCACAAGTGACCATCCTCCCGGAAGATGATTTTTGAGTAAGTACCGCTCCGGCTCCAGAGGAGGAAGCGTCAACCTCCATGAAGAACTGCTTGTTGCCGTCCGGGCGATGCAGCACCGGGGCGGAAGAGAAGGCCTGTTTTAAGGAAAGAAAGGCTTCCTCTGCTTCGGGCGTCAACTCTTTGGGGTTAGCACCCTTACGGGTAAGTGCGGAAATTGGGCCAGTCCGGGAAGAGAAGTGCGGTATGAAGAGGCGGTAGTAGTTGGCGAAGCCCAGGAACCGCTGAATGGCCTTCAATCCCTCCGGTCGGGGCCATTTCTCGATGGCCGACAGTTTCTCTGGATCCATTCGTAGGCCGGTCTGAGAAATAACGTAGCCCAAAAACGGCAGCGAGGTCTGCTCAAAGAGGCATTTCTCAAATTTAGCGAAGAGGTGATTCTGCCTGAGCCTGAGCAGAACCTGACGAACGTCCCTCCGGTGAGTCTGGAGATCCGGAGAGAAGACCAAGATGTCGTCCAGGTACACCACTACGCAGGAGTAGAGAAGGTCCCGGAAGATGCATTGACCAACTCTTGAAAGAGGCAGGAGCATTACAGAGACCAAAGGGCATCACTAGATATTCATAGTGGCCGTCCCGGGTGTTAAATGCAGTCTTCCATTCATCCTCTTGACGGATACGGACCTGGTTGTACGCCCCACGGAGATCCAGTTTGGTGAAGATTCTAGCCCCCCTCAAACGATCAAATAATTCTGGAATGAGCGGAAGGGGGTATTTATTCTTCACCGTGATCTGGTTAAGACCTCTATAGTCTATACAGGGGAGAAGAGAGCCGTCCTTCTTTTTTACGAAAAAGAAGCCTGCTCCTGCCGGGGAGGTAGATTTCTGGATGAATCCCCTGGCCAAATTCTCCTCGATATATTCGGACATCGACCGGGTCTCAGCAGCGGATAATGGGTAAATACGCCCACGGGGAGGCGTAGTACCAGGTAACAGGTCAATAGGACAATCGTATAGTCTGTGAGGAGGTAATGTCTCTGCCTCTTTTTTATTAAAGACATCAGCAAATGACCAATAGGGAATCGGAAGTCCAGGTAGATTAGTTGGGGTAGGAGAAGGACAGACAGGATGAACAGGAACCAAACACGTCTTATGACAATCCTGTCCCCAGCGAAGAACCTCTCCGGTCTGCCAGTCGAGCACGGGTCCATGTCTCTGGAGCCAAGGTAGCCCTAGTAAGAGGGCGTGAGAGAGTCCAGGCAGAACATGAAAAGAGATGCTCTCAGAATGCAGCATTCCCACTTGCAGAGTTATGGGTTCGGTGATGAGTTGGATGGGGTGTGGTAAAAGACCCCCGTCCACAGCAGCGACTGATAATGGTACAACCAGAGGTTTGGTGGGAATGCGGTATTTTTCTACCAGGGACTGTGACATAAGATTCCCGGCTGCTCCAGAGTCAAGTTGGGCTAGTTCAAAATAACGATTTTCCCCACAGAGAATGGAGACTGACAGCAGCAGAGATGAAGAGGCTTTCTCTTTGTCTAGGTCGACCTCTCTGAGTGAACCTAGACACAGGCGTTTCCCGACCTCTCCGGACAGGTACGAATCCGATGCTCCTTACTGCCACAGTAGAAGCAACTCCCCTCAGCACGGCGTAAGTCCTGACGAGTTTTGACAATCTTGGTCTGGTCGACCTGCATAGGCTCAGGAGAGTGTGATTGGGGAGAAACAGAGGGAGTGACGGGTTTCTGAAACGTAGGAGCTAGACGTGGAAACCTCCTCTCACGGGTGACCTCTTTGGCCCGCTCCTGGAACCGTAGGTCAATCCGGGTGGCGAGAGTTATAAGGTCATCGAGAGTGGTAGGAATGTCCCGACCTGCGAGTTCATCTTTAATACGGCCGGACAAACCCTCCCAGAAAACGGATACCAGAGCGTCGTTGTCCCAGGCCGGCTCCGATGCAAGGGTACAAAACCGTATGGCATATTGGCCCACGGTGAGATTTCCCTGACGGAGGCGTAGCAGAGATTATGCGGATGAGATCTTTCGTCCGGGTTCGTCAAAGACTTTCCGAAAAGCCGCGAGAAAGGCAGACAGGTCGGACACCAGAGGATCTCCTCTCTCCCAAAGAGGATTTAGCCAGGCCAGGGCCTCTCCAGTGAGATGGGACATGATGAAGGCAATTTTGGCCCGGTCGGAGTTAAACTGGTGGGAGAGAAGTTCAAAGTGCAGAGTGCACTGATTAATGAAGCCCCGAGCCTGAGCAGGGTCGCCTCCAAAGCGAGGAGGTGCGGAGAGCCGGGGTCCGTGACAGGAGCCCATGGTATTGGGGAGCAGAGGGACTGCCGGATTGCGAGTCATGGCACCAGCGATGGTTGCTGGTGGAGCTGTCAGAGTGTCCAGGCGAGAATTGACATTCCGCAGGTGACCCAGGATGGACTCCTGTTGGGACTTCTGACGGGACAGTTCATGACACAGGTCCGAGATGGAGGGAACTTGGGCGCCACCAGGTTCCATGGCCCGAGCAAACTGTAACGGGTCTGGGAGGCGGAACCTCTGAGCTACTTATACAAAGGGGCGGACCTTGTAAGAGAGCGGGTGGCGACCAGGGTGGATGGGCAGGTAGTCACAGCAGATAACCGAGGTAGTCTCTGGATGAACGGGCAGGGAGTCGCGGCAAGTGACCGAGGCAGTCTCTGGATGAGTGGGCAGGAGGTCACAGCAAGTGACCGGGCAGTCTCTGGATGAGTGGGTAGGAGGTCACGGCAAGTGACCGGGGTAGTCTCTGGATGAGTGGGTAGGAGGTCACGGCAAGTGACCGGGGTAGTCTCTGGAGGAGTGTAGATACGACCTGTGATGGCTGAGCCTCCAGGTAGGCTAGCAGGCAGGTAACAGATGGGCGCTCCCAGGTGAGCGGGCAGTCAGGTAACAGATGAGCGCTCCCAGGTGAGCGGGCAGGTAGGTAACAGATGAGCGCTCCCAGGTGAGCGGGCAGGCAGGTCACAGATGAGCGCTCCCAGGTGAGCGGGCAGGCAGGTAACAGATGAGCGCTCCCAGGTGAGCGGGCAGGCAGGTAACAGATGAGCGCTCCCAGGTGAGCGGGCAGGCAGGTAACAGATGAGCGCTCCCAGGTGAGCGGGCAGGCAGGTAACAGATGAGCGCTCCCAGGTGAGCGGGCGGGCGGTAACAGATGAGCGCTCCCAGGTGAGCGGGCAGGCAGGTAACAGATAGCGACAGACAGGTATCTGGCAAAGACCCTGAGGACTGAAGCAGAGTAGTGAACTGTGCAACAACATTGCTCGGGCACCTCCATTTTGGAGGAGGGGCCTTATAAAGGTGAAGTCCTCCGACCATTGGCCGGGGACTCCTTAGGACGACGCGCGCGGCCCCTCTAAGAGGGAGGGCAGCGCCCGCGCGCGCACCCTAAGCACAGAGTCAGGAAAGGAGCGTGCGCCGCCAGCAGAGCGGCAGGAGGACGCCGGACCTGGAGCAGAGGGGTGAGGGGAGCAGCGTCCCTGCCTGGCAGAGGGCAGGGACGCCGACGCCGGCGCTACAATCAGTATGCTGCCAGACCCAGGGATACACCCCATGCCATTTTGCCAAAAAATGCAGCAGATCCAGCGAACGTATGCAGCAGCCTGGATTGATCTCTGGGCCGTAATGGAAATAAAAGCAGGAGATGCATTCTGGCCAATTATGAGAGAACACTTCAAGCTTCCAGCAGAATTAGATGCGTATGCCTGGGAGACAGGACCAAAGCTAATTGAGCAGCTCAGAGAATGGGCCAAAAGCAGACTGACAGGACAAGCTCTCAGCCTACATGTCACGAGCCAAGACCAGACAGTCTGTAGAGGAGTTCCATGACAGAGTGATGCAAGTGTTTCAAGATTTGGGCCTCATTACCCATGATCAGACACACAGACGGATGTTGGCACAGGCTTTTGTGCATGGACTGAGAGAACCAATCAGGAAACCACTGGTAGTAGCCAGGCCTGAGTACACGTCAATAGCAATGGATACCATGCTCGCAGTAGCAAAAAGGATTGAGTCCCACTGGGACAGAGGGGATGTCCAGTGTTACAACTGTGGCGAGTTTGGTCATTTCCGGAACCGGTGTAGAACACCGACTTTGCCCAGTAGAAGAAGAAACACAGAAAGCAGTGAAGAACCCCGTCCATAGGACAGGAGCACGCAAAGTCCACAGGGAACATCACCAGTGGGACCAATATCCTGAGAGTGGATGGCGTAGTCAGATCTTTTCTTGTGGAACTCCACAACCTCCACCTATCTATCAGAATCTTCTGTGTCCTGCATGGGAATTGATGGTCAAGTCAGATATTTCCAGATTATGTAGCCTCTTAGCGTGTGGACTCAGCCAGAACACTCCATCATGTCCCAGTTTGTTGTGTCAAAGACCTGCACCCTCAACCTATTGGGAGTGGACCTACTGCAGAAGCTGAAAGTGACCAGAGTGTTCCAGGAAAATGGGACCATGACACTTTCTTCACCCCTGACCCAAGAAGAAACAGGAACCTCAAACAACCACACTGCAAACCTATCACAGGAGGTGCTGGACATAATACCAGAAAGCCACTCCATCACCCAGAGTCAAGATGTCTCTGACCAACTGAAGGTCTAAGTGAACTCACCTAAGAAGACGGCCTGAGAACTTTGACATTGGCCAGGATATTCAACTCAAGAAGGACCCTACTCGCTTCATGGAATGGCAACACCACATCCGGCTCCAACGCCAGAGGTTCATCTTTTGCAAGCACCAGGAGGTGCCCTCTGCAATCAACCAGTTCACCCAGGCCCTAGACCGGCAAAAGGCCACTCAGCTCTTCAAACTTGTGCATAAATACTGACCTGAGACCGAGCTGGAGAAAAAGAAACAACTGATGGCCCGTGCTGAGAAAAAAGCAGCCGGTGAAGGAGACGTCCCAACAAGAATCCCCCTGTGACCAGAGCAGGTGCTAACACAGTGACTGCCTTGGTGGAGAACAAGAAAGCCAGCTGGTCGTCATCTCTCATGATGTGGATCCTAGTAGACGGCTTGTTTTCCCGCCAGCTCTGTGCCGGGAGATGGGAGTCCCCTGCCGCATTGTGAAGGACAAGGCCAAACTGGGCTGCCTCGCCCATCGGAATCAATCCCAGCTTTCCACAGTGAAGAAAAAGACTGTAAACCCCACTGAGTTCAGAATGGTGCAAGGCCTGGAGGCCGTGAAAGAGGCTACGGTATTTGAAACCCCAACAGTGCTGAACCCGCACACTCTGCTCTCAAAAGTCCCAGTCACCACAACAGAATTCACGGTGATCAACCTGGCCAGTGCCTTCTTCAGTGTTCCCCTCCAACTGGATGACCTGCTTGCCTTCACGCACCAGTGCAGTGCATATGGACAGTGTTGCCTCAAGGTGCTCAGAACAAGCCCTTCAAGTTCCACCAAGACAATGTCCTCCATCCTCGTCAACTGGATTGCAGAATATGCAGGAGTCACTCTTCTACAACACGTGGATGACCTTCTCTTTTGTGTGGTTGACATCGATACCTGCACAGTCCATTCCTTGTCTCTCCTACTATACCTGGAGGAACAGCAACGCAAGGTCTGGAAGAACAAAGTCCAGCGGTGTCAGAAGCAAGTTACATCCCTGGGACACTGTATTGCCCACCAGACTAAACACCTGTCAAATGACTGGAAGACCACTGTGGAGAAGTTGGCTCCCCCAACAACACCGAAAATGCTGCAGGCCTTCCCTGGTCTAGTGTCGTATTGCAGAACCTGGATCCCTGATACATCAGTCCTAATGCAGCCTCTGTGCGCTTGCATCAACGCATCCCCGCTCCTTCTATCGGACGCAGCCTTCAACTCATTCAGAAAGAAGGTCATGCTACTGGAGTCCTGACACGGATTCACGGGGGAAAACAGAGACTTTTAGGCTGCCTCTCAGCCCGTTTGGTTCCAGTTGCAAGAGGAGCACCCTCCTGCCTGATGGCAGTATCTGCAGCACACACCTTCCTGGACAAAACTGCTGACATCACTCTTGGACGGCCACTAGAAACTCTCACTCCGCACGACATCTTGGCAATCCTCAATCAAGCTCAATCAACAATAATCTCCCCACTGCCAGGCATCTTTGCCTCTATCGCCTTTGTCTCACAATGTCACCGTCTCCAGACCTACAGTCCTCATCCCGGCCACTCTACTCCCACTCCCAAGGGGGGATACAATATGGACTTTTTAGAACAAAATTTACAGAATTTATCCTCTACTTGGATGGCTCCAGATTTGCAGATGATGAAGAAGATTCCAAACAGGAAGTGCAGTGACCAGCAATCAAGAAATCCTGTTGTCCAGAAGTCTGTCACCTAGCCTGTCAGCCCAGGAAGCAGAACTGAAAGCGCTGACGAAGGCCTGCCAGATGGCAGAAGGCAAGACTGCAAACATCTACACCGACTACAGGTGCTCGCATGGCATAGCACACGACTTTGGGCTGCAAGGGACTTCATCACAGCAAGCGGGACAACCGTGAAGCATCATGGAGCCTTCAGGGACCTGCTGGGTGTACAGTCATGGCTAAAAGTTTTGAGAATGACACAAATATTATATTTTCACATGATCTGCTGCCCTCTGGGTTTTATGTGTGTTTGACAGATGTTTTTATCACAGACAGAAATATAATTGCAAACATATGAGTAACAAAAGCTTATATTGACAGAATGAGTTAATGCAGCAAGTCAATATTTGCAGTGTTGACCCTTCTTCTTCAGGACCTCTGCAATTCTCCCTGGCATGCTCTCAATCAACTTCTGGACCAAATCCTGACTGATAGCAGTCAATTCTTGCACAATCAATGCTTTCATTTTGTCTGAATTTTAAGGTTTTTGTTTGTCCACCCGTCTCTTGATGATTGACCACAAGTTCTCAATGGGATTAAGATCTGGGGACTTTCCAGGCCATGGACCCAAAATCTCTATGTTTTGTTCCCTGAGCCATTTAGTTATCACCTTTGCTTTATGGCAAGGTGCTCCATCATGCTGGAAAAGGCATTGTTGATCGCCAAACTGCACTTGGAGGGTTGGGAGAAGTTGCTCTTGGAGGACATTCTGGTACCATTCTTTATTCATGGCTGTGTTTTAAGGCAAGACTGTGAGAGAGCTGATTCCCCTGGCTGAGAAGCAACCCCACACATGAATGGTTTCAGGATGCTTAACAGTTGGCATGAGACAAGACTGGTGGTAGCGCTCACCTTGTCTTCTCCGAATGAGGCGTTTTCCTGATGTCCCAAACAATCGAAAAGGGGATTCATCAGAGAAAATAACTTTACCCCAGTCCTCAGCAGTCCACTGCCTGTACCTTTTGCAGAATATCAGTCTGTCCATGATGTTTTTTCTGGAGAGAAGTGGCTTCTTTGCTGCCCTCCTTGAGACCAGGCCTTGCTCCAAGAGTCTCCGCCTCACAGTGCGTGCAGATGCACTCACACCTGCCTGCTGCCATTCCTCAGCAAGCTCTGCACTGCTGGTAGTCGATCCTGCAGCTGAAACACTTTTAAGAGACGATCCTGTCACTTGCTGGTCTTTCTTGGGCGCCCAGGAGCCTTTTTGGCAACAATGGAACCTCTCTCCTTGAAGTTCTTGATGATGCGATAGATTGTTGACTGAGGTGCAATCTTTCTAGTTGCGATACTCTTTCCTGTTAGGCCATTTTTGTGCATTGCAATGATGACTGCACGTGTTTCTTTAGAGATAACCATGGTTAACAGAAGAGAAACAATGATGCCAAGCACTAGCCTCCTTTTAAAGTGTCCAATGGTGTCATTCTTACTTAATCATGACAGATTGATCACCAGCCATGTCCTCATCAACACCCACACCTGTGTTAATGGAGCAATCACTGAAAAGAGGTTAGCTGGTCCTTTTAAGGCAGGGCTGCAATGATGCTGAAATGTGTTTTGGGGGATAAAGTTCATTTTCTAGCCAAATATTGACTTTGCAAGTAATTGCTGTTAAGCTGATCACTCTTTATAACATTCTGGAGTATATGCAAATTGCCATTACAAAAGTGAAGCAGTAGACTTTGTAAAAATTAATATTTGTGTCTTTCTCAAAACTTTTGTCCATGACTGTACTCCAATTTCCAAAATGGTGGCAATTTGAAAAATCAAAGTGCATGGAAAACTGAGAACAGAAGAGGCATGAGGCAATAACATGGCGGACATGGCAGCCGAAGAAGCGGCCAAAGGAAGACAACATGGAGAAGTGGGAGAGGTCGTAGAGCCGAACGGCTACTACATAACGACTGAAGATAAGAAACCTGACAAAAAGACGTGCTGGGATCTGCTCAAGAAATTGCAAGACCATGCTCCAAAAGGAGAAGAGCTGAATGCAAAAGAAGCAACACGTGAAGAGGGAAGACTATCTACAATGGACTCCAAACCCTGCCTCCCACAAAGTATGCACCCTATGGTGGTCCAATGGGCACATGGACCCACACACACAGATCAAAGACACAGATGAATGATCCGATTGGTGCTTACTGGTTCGCTTCAGGGATCTCCACCTTAACAGCCAAATTCACCAGCAGCTGTCTGACCTGCGGCAAATGCAAGCCTGGACGTGTAGAAGAAAGTCCCCCTCACCTCATCTGGAAAGACCACTCTACCAGCCTCAGAGGATCCAGATAGACCACATCCAAATATCGCCAAGTGAAGGATTCAAATATGCCATTGTGGTCAAAGAAGTATTTTCAAGATGGACAGAAGCTTTCCCAGTCAGCAAAGACTACTGCAAAGAAGCTACTTTCGGAAAGTAGTGTGCAGATACGGGGTTCCAGAAATGATAGAAAGTGATCAGGGACCCGCATTCACAGCAAATCTGACACAAGAGATCTGGTTAGCAGTAGGGTCAGATTTAGGCCTACACACTCCCAATTGCACTGTTTAGCGTATGGCACACTCCTGTTGTGAATGGGTTTGAGATGAGTTCTGATCAGAGGCTCCCTCTGGTGGTTACAAGCGGTGCTAGTGAGGATTGTGAGGACTGGGAATCAGGTGTTACTGACTGGTCTTATATAAGGGAGTCATTTTCCCATCAGGGTTGCCAGTGATCAATTGTTCTGGTCTGAATCCTTCATTCCAGTTTCCCTTGTAGCCTTCTGTGTCGTGTCTGCATCTCCTGCTTACAGATAAGACTTTTGCTTCTTTTGTGTTTTTGCTATATTTTTGCATTTTGTCCTGCACTTCTTTGGGGCCTTCAGGGTCCCCTCCGGGGCTTCTGCCCTCTCAGTTTAGTTCAGCCACTGAGTTTTGTTCTTTTGCTTTTTACAGTTTTTTCAGTGGCTGCTGTTTTGATTTTGTTACACCAGAGAACTAATTTAGGTGGTAGAGGTCGTGTGATCTCAGACATCACACTCCAATGGAAAAATGGCCTGAACCCAATCACAAATGGCCTGAACCTTGACCGGGTCCATTTCAACAACAGACAGAGACAAAATGAATCCCAGAAATGAAACCTTCTGAACGCCAAAAGACATTTTGATCCCGTGACATACAATGCATTTTCTCTCAAAATACGGAATACAGTCCGAACATGTTCCACATGAGAATCCCAGTCATTGGAAAAAATCAGGATATCATCCAAATAAACGATCAGAAATTTATCCATGAAATCCCGTAAAATATCATTCATAAAGGATTGGAGGATGGAAGGGGCATTAGTGAGCCCAAAAGGCATCACTAGGTACTCAAAATGCCCCTCTGGGGTATAAAACGCCCTCTTCCATTCATCTCCTTGCTTGATACGAATAAGATTATACGCCCCCCTGAGGTCAAGCTTGGTAAACCAACAAGCACCTTTCACTCTGGAAGAAAGGTCAGAAATTAAGGGTAATGGATATTGATATTTAACCGTGATCTTATTCAGGAGACGATAGTCAATACACGGCCTCAATGAGCCATCCTTCTTGGCCACAAAGAAAAAGCCGGCGCCCAAGGGTGAAGAGGATGGTCTGATATGACCCTTCTCTAAAGACTCTTTGATATAAGACCTCATAGCATCATGCTCAGTGTAACGCTTCCCACGGCTGCGGGGCGTTGGGACATGGCATAGCTTGCCTAACTAGCCAATGCTCCCACGCCGCCAGTCCACGACGACATGAGGCATGCGTCCCAGATGGTAAGAGAATGTGGACCCACTGGACCACGGAGGGAGACCCGGGCCTGCCCGGACTAGGGAAGGGCAGCGACCGGGATCCGTGGCAGCTGAGCATGTGGGCAAGATGGCGACCTGCAGGACTAGACAACACCGCACAACTTCAGGTATGAAGAAACATAAAGTTTACTTAAAGAAACACACAGTACATAACATAACATAAGACCGGGCTAACGATTCCGCACATCAGAGAAGGGTACACGTCTCAGGATCACAGACGAATGCAGGAGGACATCACAGGTAGATGCAGTCCAGGGTTATCTGGCACGGGCATACTTGGGCGGCCTCAGTGGCGTAGCAACTGTTTGTGGCGCCCGGGGCGGCAAATTTTAGGCCACACCCCTAGCCACACCCATTTCACTGGTCACACCCATATCCACGCCCTGACCACACCCACTTAGCACTGCTGATCACACTGTTTCATAAACAATAATTATAAACACATACCTCTCAACCGTCCCGGTTTCAGCGGGACAGTCCCGATTTCGGGACCCTGTCCGCTGTCCCGGCCAGGCGGTTTACTTTCCGCATTAGAATCGTACATACGGAAACCCCGGGACCTCCCACACATTCTGGCAGCCACAAGTCACGTTCCATCGCTGACCTCATTTCCCCAGGATGTGGGGATCTCACCAGCTATGAGGCGCTCCATTCAATACCCGGCTCTCACTGAGCGAGACAGGCAGGATCTGGGGATCTCTTCATCTGTTGAACAGATCCCATGTTGAGATCCCCACATCCTGCTTGTCTCGCTTAGTGAGAGTCGGGTATTGTATGCAGCGGTCCGTACAATACCCGGCTCTCACTCCAACAGATCCAGCGGCTCGATGCGTCGCCGTTCTGAAGACTCTCCCAAGAACGAGTTACAGTACCTGCTGCTGTAAGCTGACCGTCGGAAATGAGGTCAGCGGTCATTTCCAGCGTTCAGCTGACTTACAGCACGTCACCTCCGGACGGTGGAACGTGACATGTGGCTGCCAGAACGTGTGGGAGGTCCCCGGGTTTCCGCATGTACGATTCTAATGCGGGAAAGTAAACCTCCCGGCCAGGACAGCGGGACAGGGACCCAGCCCTACACAGATAACAGCATTCGCTCCATCCCCACGCAGACCCATGCACATAATGGCACCCCTCCTTCCCCCCTGCAGCTCCCAAGCACACAGATCCCGCAAGTAACAGGACCCTTGTACATGCGCGGCTTCGCTCTTTGTGGCCCTGTACACACACGGCTCCGCTCCACACACCTCACATGCACAAGGCTCCGCATGTCCGGACTGGACTTCAGGAACACGGATTGGATCTCAGGGAGTCAGGAACACGGACTGGACATCAGGAACACGGATTGGATCTCAGGGAGTCAGGAACACGGACAGTACATCAGGAACACGGATTGGAACACAGGAACACGGACTGGAACACAGGAACACGGACTGGAACACAGGAACATCAGAACACTGGCATCGGACTCCTGACATCTGGCACCGATCGGCAGGCTCCGGACATCTGGCAACGATCGGCAGGATCCGGACACCAGGCAGGAAGGATAGGATCCGGACATCTGGAAGTGGTCATCGGACATCGGATATCAGGCCGTGGTCGTCAGGGAGGACACGGTCCTCGGACTCCGGACATCTAGTATCGATCTGAAAAGGAACCCCAGCGGTCTGGTGCAAGCCCCGCCAGGCTCAACGGGAGCTGACCGGTGATTGCACAGAAGCTGAGCACAGAGTAACAGAAACTCAGTACACACACCGGACTCCTCCTTCCACGATGAACTCAGGTTATATAGCAAGGAATCACAGTCACTGGTACCGGATTAAGGACACAGAAGGACTTCAGGAACATAACACAGAGGACACAGTTCAGACAGTCAGGTACAGGATCAGATTCAGGATCAGGGATTCGGGTAATAAGACACAGCAGGAACAGGCCTGGATATGCAGCCTCCAGGAAGGGCGATCTGAGTAGTCAGCCCCCAGCATAGGCGAAAACACAAGACTCAGCTCAGACATTCAGGTACCGGGATAGATCCAGAATCAGGGACTCAGGTAATAAGACACAGCAGGAACAGGCCTGGATATGCAGCCTCCAGGAAGGGCGATCTGGGTAGTCAGCCCCAGCATAGGCGAAAACACAAGACACAGTTCAGACAGTCAGGTACCGGGATAGATCCAGGATCAGGGATTCAGGGAACAAGATACAACAGGAACAGGCCTGGATATGCAGCCTCCAGGAAGGGCGATCTGGGTACTCAGCCCCAGCATAGGCAGAAACACAAGACAGGACAAAGGGAATCAGCTCTCCAGAGCTGATCGCACTCAGAGCAGGAGCTGAACACACAAACACACGGCTAGGTTCAGGAACTCAATGCAGACTCAATGCAAAGCTCTGGCAACGCCCCACAGGGCTGGGGAACTTTATATGTGAGCTGCTTCACAGCAATAGGCTGGAGCAGCAATTCTAGTACACACCCATTCCTCATAAAAGCAGGACAGGTGTGGGCCGCGCCCCCTATGCAGAGCCAGACAACTCATCACAGAGGGACACCTGACAGTGGCTGCTGCCACACACGTAGTAAGTCATGCACCACTGCAGAGGACTTTGCAACCTACGGATGGCTTCTACAGCAGGTCAGGGACCGCACATGCGGGTGGTCATGCAACGCAGCGGAGACACTCACGCAAGTACGGCTATGCAGCAGAGTTGGGAACTGAGCAGCATCCATACAGGTAACAGACAACAGTATCCCAGCTGGTTAGGGGGAAAGGAGCAAAAGGGTTAAAGCAAAGACATGCAGAGTAACGCTGGAAAACAAAGTACAGACAATACCAGCGTTACACTCAGGTACAGATAAATTTAAGAGCCAACCTTTGAGAAATTTACAACCGGGTACTAAGTCAATAGCACAATCATAACTCCTATGAGGAGGTATGGATGCAGACGTACTCTCACTAAACACATCAGAAAAATCAGTCAAATAGTCAGAGACATCTTGAGTCTGGGGAGAGGCAGAAAAAACAGGAGTGTCATTACTGACACATTGACAACCCAACTGACCACAGACACAGACTTCCAATCCAAAACAGGATTATGAGTCTGTAACCAGGGAAAACCCAGTACAATAATGTCATGTAAATTATATAACACCAAAAATTTGCAATTCTCTTGGTGGTCTGGGTCAACCCACATTATCACCTGGGTAGAAAACTGTGGTTTATTCTCCGCCAAAGGGGTAGAATCAATGCCCAGCAAAGGAATAGACTTCCGTAGGGGTATCATGGGAAAACCACAACGTTTGGCAAAATCAAAATCCATCAGATTTATAGCTGCTCCTGAATCCACAAAAGCTTGAGTCGAAAATGTGGACATGGAGGAAATCAAGGTAACAGTCAACAGAAATTTAGTCTGAACGCTACCCAAAACAACCGAGCACGCGAAACGTCTTCCCCGTTTGGGGCAGACGGAAATAGCATGAGAAGCGTCACCACAGTAGAAGCACAACTTATTATGCTTTCGAAACTCGTGACGCTGTGCCCCAGAAGTCACTCCATCACACTGCATGGGCGCAGGGGCTGGCCCGCAAGGCATCTCAATCTTACTCATATTTTGACGCTCACGCAAACGTCTGTCAATTTAAATAGCTAATGACATAGAGTCATTGAGACCAGAGGGGACAGGGAATCCCACCATAACATCCTTTACAGTCTCTGCCAGACCCTTCCGAAAAAGAGCTGCCAGAGCATCATCATTCCATTTGGTTAGGACTGCCCATTTTCGGAATTTCGGAGCTCTGCGGCTTCTTTACCCTGATTCAATGCCAACAAGGTTTTCTCAGCTTGATCAGTAACATTATGTTCATCGTACAACAACCCCAGAGCCTGAAAAAACACATCAACATCATTCAAAACAAGATCCCCAGGTGTCAGGGAAAAAGCCCAATCCTGAGGGTAGCCGGGCAACAGGGAGATGACAATTTGAACCTGCTGCGCTGCGTTCCCTGAGGACATAGGCTTCAAGGCAAAAAACAACTTGCAGTTATTTTTAAAATTTAAAAATTTAGACCGATCCCCCAAAAATAAATCTGGCAGGTGGGATACTAGGTTCCACAACAGGCAACTCAGCAAGATAGATAGCAACACTCCGAACTTCAGCATCAAGCTGCTCCACACGATCGGATAAATGCTTGACTTCCATTGGGGAAAAAATTCAGCCCCCAGAAAAAAAAGTAGGGAAAAATGTAACAAACAAACAAACAAAAAAATTTTTTTCTGGCAACTCTGACAACTTTTTTTTTTTTTACTATTTTTTCCCTTCTGTTGAGTACCATAGAATGGTTTTGGTAGCTGAGGAGGCAGAAGCAACAAACCGCAAAGGCAGGCAAACACCAGAGAGGCTGGGAACTAATAGGTTGCAGACCCCTAAACTAACCGCACAACTAGAAGCAGCCGTGGGACGTTCCTATGGTGCCCTAGACGCCTCGTCACAGCCGGAGAGATTAGCTATCCATGAAGATGGAAAGTAAACTGCCCCGGAGTAGAGCCCCAAAATAATAGGAAGCCCCCAAACATATAATAGCGGTTAGACAAGATGAAAACACGAACACAGACAGAAAATAGAATGAGCAAATGCTGGGGTCCAAAAACTGTCTAAATAGGACAGCACAGGAGAGAATACTGTCTGCAACCCAGAAAAACCCTAGGAAGAACTCCAGCATTTCTGAATCCAAAAATGCTAAGACCACACGGTCTCGACCACCTATATCAGATCTCTGGTGAGAACACGCAGCTACCCAGCAGTAAAAAATCACAAGGACAAAGCAAAAGAACAAATACAAAAAGATAACAGAGACCAGCACAAGCCCCAAAGGGGACCCGGCTGAACTCAAAAAGCAAGGCAGCAAAAAACAAGGAAAATCAAACCACAGTAAAAAAACTGAAAGTAACTTATCTGAAAGCTAGCAGGAGACAGCAGAAATTTAAGCTGAATTCCAACCAAGACCAGGAAGTAACAGTTGATCACCGGCGAGGATCATGGGAGGTCAGCTCACTTATATCAGGCCAGTCCATCCCACCTGATAACCATTCATCCATAGCAGGTGGTGGACTTTTGCTGTTCAACATAGGTTCAATACCCTCAGCAACCACCAGAGGGAGCTTCAGCTCTGAAATTGTCTCCAACACGTTCACAACAAAGGGGGCTATCACTTACGTTCCCAGGGGGAAGATTCCCGGGGGAAGAAACTGCAGGACGACCCAGAGACTGTTCTGGAAGGTACGGGGGGGCGACTATAAAAGGAGCACAGAAACCCAACAGGGGGCACTTGACGCAGAGACAATCGAAACACAGGAAGGGGGAACCTGATGGGGGTTGGAAAGCATGACAAAGCCAGCGACCACACATGAGGAAGTACAGGGACTCATGTGGCTCGGGGAGAGGACGATCCTGAGTGGAGCGAAGAGGCAGGAGAACTCTGCCACCCGCTGCCACCACGGCCCCGTTCCAGCTCGCGGCTGCGGACTGTGCACTGCCATCCGAGGCCACCACTGCCTCACTCCATCCCGCGGCTGTGGCCTGCACTACAGGATCCACGGCTGCTGCCATCTCGCCTCCAAGAGGGGCGGACATTAACACCAGGGAACTTCTCCAGGGCCTGTTGCCTGTTCCCCCCCATCTGCACCTGGGTGTAGGAACGCCCGAAGCCCGAAGCCGAAAGCTCCTCGTCATCTGGGCCCAGAGGCTGAGACGCCAAACGGACACCTCCCGGACAACAGCTCTGCCGGACGTCAGAGAAGGATAAGTGACACTCCGTGAACTGTTAATTTTAGTACTAGAACCTTTAGACAGCCCTATAGTCATTGGCACCTGCCTGATAGCCGTTTACTCAGTTAATCGTGTATTGTTGTATATTTTTCCTAAGAGGAGAACTGTTGTTAGCTTACTAGTTATCCCTATAACTCCCATATAAAGGTTCAGTTTAAGCTCGCTCCTCTCTGACTCGTTACTGAATCCCGCATACCTGCAAATACCACATTTGGTGTAGTCGGCAGGATGCAGTCTCCGAGCGCGAGCGGGAAGCCGTAGACCAGGGGGGTGAGGGTGGCCCCTTTACTAGCCTATCATTGGGGGCCACGCTGAACAACTTGCCCAAGTTCACCGGCAGTAATACCATGCTGTGGAGCTGGGCAGAGCGAATGCGGGGGTTGTTCAGGATGCACCCAATGACCCTAATCTGGAGGCAGAGGTGGCCATCATGGCGCTGGAGGGAGTGGCCCAGGACTCCATGATGTTAAGACCCCCGGGACAGCGAAATACTTTTGTACAGGTATTGCAGACCTTGCAAGAGACCCACGGGGATCCGACTGATGTAGGGGAACTGAAAACCCGCATGCAGGGAGAGGGAGAAACTGTCACCCAGTATATAACTGTGCTGCAGGAGCTCTATACGGCCATTGAGCGAAAGGGGCTCCTTGACATAACCCTGCGTGACCTCTTGGTGACTGGCTGCGCGACACCCTGACCAAGCAAGCCTTGTGGGAGCAGGTACGGGTAGATCTGCGTCTAACCTTCTTCATGATAGGGAGTGAGGCCCGCGCACGAGAGCGAGAGAAAAGTGTGACTGCCCCCGTGAGGAAGCCCCAGAGCACTGGAACCTCCGTGAATGCCATCAGAGAGCCCCCGTGGGTGGGTGAAATGTGACAGGAGCTGGAAAGTATTAGAGGCAAACTAGCTGAAGTGAAAAGAAAGTCCGGAGCTATGGGCAGCTAGCCGGGCCAAGCATGAAAACTTGGAGGCCCCATAACTCTCGGGGTGGCCGGCCTCCACGGTCCATCGGTTGCTTTGACTGTGGAGAGGTGGGCCACTTCACACAGGAGTGCCCTCAGTGTGGGAAGTACCCACACTGGCAGCCATTAAACTAGAGGGCTTTGAGCCGGGGGATGCCACTCAGAGCCAAAACGCACCCCACGGGGTGGTGGAAGTCCCAAGGATCTAGTTGCGAAGTGTCCGTTGGTATGGGCGGAATTTGAAGGCCGCTCTGTGCGCTACGTGGTGGACACGAGGTTGCAAGTGACCACTATGCCTGAGACTTACTTCTGGCAGCTCTTCCCAGAAGCCACAAGGCCCCAGTGGGGGTCCATGATAAAGCTAGTGGCTGCCAACCAATTTGCCATCCCCATCGTCAGAGTAGCATGGATGCAGATATCGATGTATTGCAAGTCATTGGGCCGGTGAGGCGTGGTCCTGACTCAGGGAGACAAGACCAATGGATACGCCGTCCCCTTGGGCATGAATATACTAAAGGAATTTGGCAGTCTTCTGCACCATGAACCTGCTCAAGAGACTTTGAAACAATGGAGTCCCCACACTCTGCAGGGGCAATGTAACGCTGGTATTATCTGTACCTTGTTTTCCAGCATTACTTTGCATGTCTTTGCTTTAACCCTTTTGCTTCTTTCCCCCTAACCAGCTGGGATACTGTTGTCTGTTACCTGTATGGATGCTGCTCAGTTCCCAGCTCTGCTGCGTAGCCGTACTTGCGTGAGTGTCTCCGCTGCGTTGCATGACCACCCGCATGTGTGGTCCCTGGCCTGCTGTAGAAGCTACCCGTAGGTTGCAAAGTCCTCTGCAGTGGTGCATGACTTACTACATGTGTGGCTGCAGCCACTGTCAGGTGTCCTTCTGTGATGAGTTGTCTGGCTCTGCATAGGGGGCGCGGCCCACACCTGTCCTGCTTTTATGAGGAATGGGTGTGCACTAGAATTGCTGCTCCAGCCTATCGCTGTGAAGCAGCTCATATATAAAGTTCCCCAGCCCTGTGGGGCATTCCCAGAGCTTTGCATTGAGTCTGCACTGAGTTCCTGAACCTAGCCGTATGTGTTTGTGTTTCAGCTCCTGCTCTGAGTGCGATCAGTTCTGGAGAGCTGATTCCCTTTGTCCTGTCTTGTGTTTCCGCCTGTTCTGGGGGCTGAGTACCCAGATCGTCCTTCCTGGAGGCAGCATATCCAGGCCTGTTCCTGCTGTATCTTGTTCCCTGAATCTCTGATCCTGGATCTGTTCCGGTACCTGAATGTCTGAACTGTGTCTTGTGTTTCCGCCAGCTCTGGGGGCAGAATACCCAGATCGCCCTTCCTGGAGGCTGCATATCCAGGCCTGTTCCTGTTGTGTTTTGTTTCCTGATTCCCTGATCCTGGATCGGATCCTGTACCTGACTGTCTGAACTGTGTCCTCTGTGTTATGTTCCTGAAGTCCTTCTGTGTCCTGAACCCTGTGCCAGTGACTGATTCTTTGCTATATAACCTGAGTTCATCTTGGAAGGAGGAGTCCGTGTGTGTGCTGAGTTTCTGTTACTCTGTGCTCAGCTTCTGTGCAATTCCCGGCGAGCTCCCGTTGAGCCTGGCGGGGCTTGCACCAGACCGCTGGGTTTCCTTTTCAGGTCGCTGCCAGATGTCCGATGCCTGATGACTAAGGCCTGATGTCCGATGTCCGATGACCACTTCCAGATGTCCGGAGCCTGCCTGATGTCCGGAGCCTGCTGATTGTTGGCAGATGTCCAGAGTCCGATGCCAGTGTTCTGATGTTCCTGAGTTCAAGTCCGTGTTCCTGAGTTCCTGTCCGTGTTCCTGTGTCCCTGAGATCCAATCCATGTTCCTGATATCCTGTCCGTGTTTCTGAGTACCTGAGATCCAATCCGTGTTCCTGAGATCCTGTCTGTGTTCCTGAGTTCCTGAGATCCAATCTGTGTTCCTGATGTCCTGTCTTTGTTCCTGAGTACCTGACTGTTTCTAATGTCCCGATGTCCTGCCGGTTCCTCCATGGTCTACCCTGTGATGACGTCTATCCTGGGTCTGTGTCTGATGTTCTCCTGCTGAGCCTGTGCTACGCCTGAGGCCTGAGAAAGAGGCCGTTCTAGTATGCCCGTGCCAGATGACCCTGGACTGCATCAACCCGTTATGACCCCGCCATCGTCTGACGTTCATCCTGGGCCAGTGTCTGATGTTCTCCTGCTGAGCCTGTGCTACGCCTGAGGCCTGAGAGAGAGGTCATACTAGTATGCCTGTGCCAGATGATCCTGGACTGCATCTACCCGTGATGACCCCGCCATCATCTGAAGTCTGTCTGAGGTCGGTGTCTGATGTTCTCCTGCTGAGCCTGTGCTACGCCTGAGGCCTGAGAGAGAGGCCGCCCAAGTATGCCCGTGCCAGATAACCTTGGACTGCATCTACCCGTGATGTCCTCCTGCATTCGTCTGTGATCCTGAGAGTGTACCCTTCTCTGATGTGCGGAATCGGGAGCCCGGCATTATGTTCTGTTTATGTACTGTGTGTGTCTTTAAGTAAACTTTATGTTTCTTCATACCTGAAGTTGTGCGTGTTGTCTAGTCCTGCAGGTCCTCCATCTTCCCCACATGCTCAGCTGCCACGGATCCCGGTCGCTGCCCTCCCCTAGTCCGTGCAGGCCCGGGTCTCCCTCCGTGGTCCAGTGGGTCCACATTCTCTTACCATCTGGGACGCATGCCTCACGTCGTCGTGGACTGGCGGCGTGGGAGCATTGGCTAATTAGGCAAGCTATGCCATGTCCCAACGCCCCGCAGCCGTGGGAAGCGTTACAGGCAAGTTTTCCAGCAGCTGGTATGGGGTGTGTGAGTCCAAGAGGCCTGCCAGGAGGGAGTCGTGCTACTGCCAGGGCACACAATTGTTGCCCTGCCTGTCCGGGCCCATGTACCGCTGGAAGGAGTAGAGGTGCAGGTGGAGCCATGCTTCCCCGAGCATCTGCCCTCCGGGCTCCTGGTGGCTCATGCCCTGGCTACCGTGAGAAAGGGGACAGGCCTTGTGCGGTGTGTTAACCAGGAAGATCAGGACATTCTCCTGAAGCCTCACATAGAAATGGCAAAATTGGTAAAACCATTGGAAGAAGTGCTCCTGCCCCCGGCGTTACAGATTGGGGGGGGATTCAAGGGACCCCTGGGCCGTAACTGTGCACTCCGTCCAGACCACAGAGCCCCCGCCTGAGCAGGCCTGGCCCAAATACACCAAGTGGAAGCTCTCCTGGGCCATTGCCAAGTGGCCTCATATCCGCTCCCTTGTATAGAAGAGTCCCTGTCGGCCCTGGGAGAGGCAAAATATTTCTCCACCTAGGATTGGTCAGTGGATATTGGCAGATACCAATGTCCGAAGATTGGGCAAAAACCACCTTCATTCTGCCCATGGGACTGTTTCAATTTAATCGGATACGGTTTGGACTGGCCAACACCCCTGGAACCTTTCAGCATCTAATGGAGTGGTGCTTAGGTGACCTCAACTTTGAAGCCACCCTGATCTATTTGGACGACATCATCATCTATACCGCCACTTTAGAGGACCACCTGCATCGTCTGGGCCAGGTGCTCGGCCGGCTTCAAAAGTACGGGTTGAAGGTGAAGCCCCAAAAATGCCACCTGTTTCGCACACAGATTGAATATCTGGGGCATTTTGTCTCTGCCGAGGGCGTGAGACCATCTCCGGAGAAGGTTTCTGTGATACGGCACTGGCCTACCCCCAAGACGGTGAAGGATGTGCGGGCCTTTTTGGGTCTGGCTGGATATTACCGTCACTTTGTGAAGAATTTTGCCCGCCGAACTCGAGCCCTGCAGGACCTACTAAGAGGAATCCCGGACGGTGCTAACAACTGCAAAGTACAATGGTGTGAACCACAGGAAGAAGCCTTCCGAGACCTTAAGACCACACTCAGAAGCCCCGGTGTTAGCCTACGCGGATTTAACGCAACTGTTCATTCTGCACACCGACGGGAGCTTGCACGGGCTGGGGGCTGTGTTGTCGCAGATGCAGGATGGCTGAGAGAAGGTGATCGGCTATGGCAGCCGATCGCTTCACAACTCCGAACGCAATCCTGACAACTAGAGCTCTTTCAAGCTCGAGCTCCTGGCGATATTGTGGACCATGATGGAGCGATTCGCAGACTACCTAGCGTGTTCCGAGGTGGTGGTGCGAACCGACAACAACCCACTGGCCCACCTCAAAAATGCCAAATTGGGGGCCCTGGAGCAACGGTGGGTGGCCAGGATGGCCAAGTTCAAATACAAAATCGTTTACCAAAGAGGGGCGGAGAACGTCCACGCCGACGCCTTATCTCGATTCGGCACACTATCCCAGGATGGAGCCAGGATGAAGAGCTAGAAGGAGAAGAAACGCCATTCTCCTTAAAGCCTGCCGAGACAATAGCAGTGGCAAGAGAACAGTCCAGTGTGAAACCCACTGGGGGTCTTCTCGAGCAGTCCCGGGATGAATGAATACGGCAGCAATAAGAAGATGATGAAATCAGTGCCCTCCGCCAGTGGGTAGCCCAAAGACAGCTACCCAATGACGCTCAAAGAAAAACACTTTCTAAGGACTCTGTGCTACTGCTCCGCCAATGGGAGAGACTGGTAATAAAAAAGAGACTATAGTATCGCAAAACAACCCTGCGCGCTGAACCCACCACAGTATGGCAGGTGGTGGTGCCGGGAGCTCTACTGACTGAAATTGCTTGAGAAGCTCATGAGAAAGGGGCTCATTTCAGGGTACAAAAGACTTTCCAGTGGCTACAGCGAATAGCCTACCATCCCCGGTTACAAACCGTAATAGAAGAAGTGTGCCGCACGTGCCGCCTTTGTGAGTTGACTAAACCACCAGAGCAACGAGCCACCATACAAACAATCGTAACCACCGCGCCCCTTGAACTGCTAATGGTGGATTACTTGACCATCGGTCCGGCCCACCAGGGTTACGAGCACTGCTTAGGTATGGTGGACCATTTTAACAAGTTCGCTGTTGTGCCCCCCACCAGAGATCACACAGCAGAATCGGCCGCTTATGCTATCTGCAAAAACTTTATCCAGGTGTATGGCAGCCCGCAACGCATTCACTCAGATCTGCGGGCCTGCTTCCTAGGGAAGGTAATGGAAGAATTACATCGCCTATATGGCATTGACAAATTCCGGACCACACCATACCATCCACAGGGCAATGGGGCCTGCGAACGGTTAAACGGACTCTAATTCAAATGTTACGGACCATGGAAGACGATCGGAAAACCCGTTGTTAGGGTCTGCGGAATGCACCTAATTAGATATTGTAGAGAGGTGCGTTCGCAGCCCGGGGTCCACCGTGCAGGCGAAGCCCGCTGCTAGTAAGATGGCGAAAGTAGCGAACTCTGTTATCCCACAGAGTCGCTAAAATAAACGCCGTAGCGCGCTGTGGCAGTTAGTTCGAACTCTGTTAATCCCAGAGCCACTAACAGGAATGCCACAGCGCTATATGGCGATAAGTACGAACTCACTTAACTTCAGTGAGCCGCAAAGTAAAACGCTAGGGCGCTGAACCAGCGTTATAAAGCGAACCCTGTTGCGCCACAGAGCTGCTGAGAAAAAAGACTGTGTCCTGTTAGACTCACAGGGATACACAGAAAACTGCTGTGCGGATAGCAGTCCGTGATCATGCAGAAAGCAACGCAATCAAGCAATCTCCTCACGGAGACGCCGGTATTCTAGGGGCTTATTTCAGCCAAGCTCTAACCACGTGCACCCAAATCTCCTCACGGAGAACCCGGGTTTATTCTAGGAGCTTATTTCAGCCGAGCCCAAACCCACATGCGTACATGATCACACTGGCGCAAAGCACATAATGCAATTGATACTAACGCATGGCGGCCCAGCCATGCCACCCTTTTATAGCAACAGCTACAGGACCTGCCGAGAAAGAGGACAAATGAGAAACTGTTCCAAAACACATGTAGTTTCAGGACCCTCCTGGCGGACCAATAGGAGCTGCTGCAGTACCTGAGCATGTGACCCTGATCTCCAATGAGAGATCTTACCCTGGGCATGCTCAGAAGGGAAACGCAGGACTTCGTCCCAAAGACTGGCTATATAGAAGATCCAGAAGGGGCAGCAGCAAGTCTCTGCACAGTATTGGAATGGGCAAGACGCTGGGACCGACGTCTCTGCTGAGCAGGTTCCACTGCGGACGGAGATGGATGGGGGACTGCAGTGGGACTGGTTCGAAACTCCCCTTGTGCAGCAGCAGGAACTCGAACTCTAACATTACCCCCCTCCTAGGGCCTCCCCTTCTTTGGACCTCGCTGCGCTCAAAGGCAGCGATGAGCTGCGGAGCGTGAACATGCTCAGCAGGCTCCCAGGACCTATCCTCAGGCCCTTAACCCCTCAATCCACCAAATAATTTTTTCCTCATACCACCTTGCACCCAACAATGGCGTTCACTTCATGATCGTCGGTAGATGAACCCGACGTCCGGCAGATGACTCGGAAAATCGGGAAATGGTCACGGGTTTCAGGAGGGACACATGAAAGGTGTAGGTAATACCAAGACGAGGCGGAAGGGCTAGGAGGTAAACCACCCGGTACACCTGCTCAAGAACTTTAAAAGGACCCAAAAAGCGAGGTGCCAACTTGGTGGACTCTACACGTAGCTGATGTTTCGGGCAGAGAGCCACACTAGGTCACCAAGAGCAAATGTAGGAGCGGGGCGCCGATGGGCATCGGCCGAAGACCTCATAATCTCTTTGGAAGCCTGAATGGCATCCTGGGTGCGGTCCCAAATGTCCCGTGCCTCCACAGCCCAGTCTGCCACCCTGGAATCGGCAGAAGACACGGGCATGGGCACTGGTTCCCGCGGAAGCTGACCGTAGTTCAGGGGAAATGGGGTCTGACCAGTGGAGTCAGCCACAGCATTATTTAGAGCGAACTCAGCCCACGGTTGCAAGGATGCCCAGTCATCCTGCCTGGCAGAGACAAAATGTCGCAAGTATGTGACCAAGGTCTGGTTGGCCCTCTCTACCAACCCATTAGTCTCGGGATGGTATGCAGAGGAGAGATTCAACTCAATGCTGAGTAAACGACACAGCCTCTCCAGAACCGAGACGCAAACTGGGGACCTCAATCACTGACAATTTTGTCTGGCATACGTGTAGGTGGAAAATATGCCTAATGAATAATGCTGCCAAGGTCCGTGCAGACGGTAACCGTGGTAACGGCACCAAGTGCACCATTTTGGAGAAGTGGTCGGTTATCACCCAGATGATGGTGCAGCCCGGAGACTTGGGTAAGCCCACCACAAAATCCATCCCAACCATCTCCAGGGCCTGTCTGCCACCGGTAAAGGGAAAAGCAACCCAGCTGGCCGTTGTCGAGGGGACTTATTCTTGGCGCAGGAGACGCACGCCTGAACGTATTCCCTGACGTCACGACCATATGTGGCCACCAGTATGTCCTCGCCAGCAACTCAGATGTCCTCTTTGCCCCAAAATGTCACCCACCCTGGATGAGTATCCCCAAGAGAGTACCTTGGTCGCAAATTGATGGGCACAAAGGTCTTGCTGGAGGCACAGACTCAAGCAAAACGGGACCATAGTTTTAGGCTCTCTGTGGGGACAATCAGCGAGGCTCTCCTCCACCTCCTCAGAGGACACCACGGAGCGAGACAGAGCATCGGCATGAATGTTCTTCTCCCGGAGAGAAAGTGGAGGATGAAATGGAACCGGGGAGAAGAACAGGGACCATCTGGCCTGACGGGAATTTAGCGCTGGGCGGTCTGTAAATAGACCAAATTTTTGTGGTCAGTGAACACTTGAAAGGGAAAGCAAGCCCCTCCAGGAGATGTCTCCCTCGGAAAAGGCCAACTTCATGGCTAGCAACTCCTATCCCCAATGGAATAATTCCTCTCCGTGGTGTGAAGGTCTTGTAGAAGAAGAAGCAAGGATGTTTCGACCTTGAGCATCCTTTTGAAAAAGGACTGCTCCAGCACCAACGGACGAGGCAATCTACCTCCATATAAAAGGCTTATCATCTCGGGACGATGTAGGATAGGAGCGCTAGCAAAATGGGACTGATTGAAGTAAAGGCCTTGGAGACCTCTCTGACCACAATTTGGGATTGGCTCCCTTCTTGGTGAGGGCTACCAAGGGAGCAACAAAGTAGAGAAGTGGGGAATGAATTGGCGATAGTAAATAATATAAACCCATAAGCGTGCACCGCTTTAAGAGAGTGGGGTTCTTGCCATCCTTTACGCTGTAGTTTGGCTGGATCCATAGCCAATCCCTGGTGGAGTGATATAGCCAGGAATGGCAGAGACTCCTGCTCAAACACACACTTCTCCAACTTCGCATATAAGGAATTTGCCCGCAAGAGGTCTTAAGACCCTGCCAAACATCTCTCCGGTGGGTGTCATATCTGGAGAAAAGATGAGAATGTCATCCAGATAGACTACCACAGAGGTGGCAAGCATGTCCGGAAGATGTCATTTACGAAAAATCTTGGAGACGGCATACAACGGCATCACAAGGTATTTGTAATGTCCATCTCTGGTATTGAACGCCGTCTTACATTCGTCCCCTCCGGATCCGGATCAGGTTATAGGCACCACGAAGATCAGCTAAGTAATTACCCTTGCTCCCCGGAGCCTATCAAAGAGCTCAGATATTAGGGGCAAAGGATATTGTTCTTAACGGTAATGGCGTTAAGACCCTATAGTCTATACACGGTCATAAATTCTCCATTCTTCTTCTGACGAAAAAAAAATCCTGCCCGCTGGTGACACTGACTTCCTAATAAACCCTCTTGCCAGATTTTCTGGATGTATTGTGACATGGCTCTGTCTCAGAGAGAGAGGAACACTCTTCCCCGAGGGGGCTCCGTTCCAGGCAAAGAGGTCTATAGGACAGTCATAGGGGCGATGAGGCGGAAGAGTCTCCGCTGCCTTTTTGGAGAATACGTCCCGGTATGACTGATAAACCTTGGGGGGGAAAGAAGCAAGGTCTATAGGTATCTCCATTGGTGGAAATCTGAACGTCCTCTTTTGAGAAATCTGTCTCTGCAATGATCACCCAACCCAGTATTTCCCAGAGGACCACTCAATATGGGGAGAGAGGTGACGAAGCCAGGGTATTCCCAAACAAAAACCTCATCTAATTTCCCTCAGGAAGAACAAAAAGGGATATATTCTCCTGATGAGAAGGGGACATAGACAGAGGTAGTGAGACAGTCTGGTGGGTGATTTGTGAGGGCAGAATTCATACTCTCACCGATATTGGCTCGGCGAGCGTCACCAGCGTATGGAATGGCGGAGAGGCAAAGGAGGAGGACATAAAATTCCCCTCTGCCCCAGAGTCCCACACAAAGCTTGGCGGGGAAGAGTGGATGAACCTAGAGAGATTAACCCTTTAAGGAGCACTTTTGGAGCAAAATCCCTCGCGTCTAATGACCCTGCACCCATGGTCACAGAACATGACGGTTTATCATTCGCGGGGGGACATCGGTTGGAATAATGTCCTGGCTGCTGACACACTCTACAGACCATGGATACTCGGTGGTCGAGACTTAGATCCCACTCGAGTAGTCTCCACGGTCTCTGGGGAGTCGGAGCCTGAAACGGGAAATTCAAAGATTTGGCAAAGGTGGGTGCCAGCCAAAACCTCTTCCTTAACTGGGTCCGCTCTAACCTCCGCTCGTGAAAACGGAGGTCGATGCGCGTAGATATAGAAATAAGTTTCTCCAGTGTGGCAGGAATCACCTGGTAGCCAAAGCTTCCTTTACATGGTCTGCCAGTCCTCTCCAGAACACTGGAATAAGAACTTTATCTGGCCACTCTAATTCAGAGGCCAAAGTCCGAAATTGGACTGAGAATGGCTGACCATGGACAAGCACTGTGACATTGCCCGCAGTTGGGTGCGTATCGTGCGTGACTGAGGTCCTAAAAAGACATTTTTCAGGGGCCTCCAAAAAAACCCAGGAGCACTCCGCACCACACGATCGTCAGCTCCCACAGCGGGTTGCCACTCCAATGCTCTGCCCGACAGAAGAGACACAAAAAAGCCACTTGTGCCCGTTCCGTAGGGAAAGTGCTGCCAGAAGCTCAAGCTGTATAGAGCACTGACTCACGAATCCCCCACAATGTTTACTGTCACTCGTAAACTTGTCTGGAAAGTGGGAGGTGGGATAATGTCGGAGCAGAGGTAGCAGTGGACAAACTGGCTGCAGTAGCTAGCAGCCTGAACAGCGACTACGGTATCATCCACAGCTGAGGTTGTGCGCTCAAGGACGCCAACCTACCCTCCAGCTGCTTGATGTACTGCTGTAGATGTGGTGTCCGCCATTTACTAGCCAGACCCCGGCGCTAGTATTATGTTAGGGTCTGCGGAACGCACCTAATAGTCCACCGTGCAGGCGAAGCCCGCTGCTAGTAAGGCTAAGTGCCAACGGCAGGAATTTTCGCGTTTTTTCCCGCAGCAAAAACGCGAAAAAACACAAGCATTAAGCATCCTATTCATTTAAATGATTCCGCAATTTTTGTGCACATGCAGCGTTTTTTCCGCAAAAAAAAAACGGTTTGTGGAAAAAATAGCAACTTGTTCATTAATTTTGCGTAATCTCGGCGGAATCGCGCCATAGGAATGAATTGAACCGCTTACTTTCGCATGTGGCTATGCGGAATGTAAGCGGTTCATGTTGCGGATGGTACCCAGGGTCCGGAGGACAGGAGACTCTCTCCAGGCCCTGGATACCATATCCCTGGTAAAAACAATAATTAAAATAAAAAATAATGATATTCTCACCTTCCGGCAGCCCCGCAGCCTTCCCCTCTCAGCGACGCTCCCCTTCCCAGGAGTCCCTTTTCGACAATGACCCCAGATGAGTAGCGGCTCGCGTGTGCTACGTCATCTGGGGTCTGTCGCAAAGGACGCCTGGGAACGGGAGTTGCCGGGAGCGTCGCTGGGAGGCGGGAAAGCTGCGGGGGCCGCCGGAAGGTGAAAATATCATTATTTATTATTTTTTTTATTAATTTTTACATTAGATCTTTTTACTATTGATGCAGCATAGGTGGCATCAATAGTAAAAAGTTGGTCACACGAGTCAAAACACTATGTTTGACTCGTTGTGACCAACTGTCAATCAGTTTTCCAAGCAATGCTACAGATCGCTAGGGAAAAGCTAGCATTCTGCAAGCTAATTACCTTGCAAAACGCTAGTTTCTGGCGGAATACGATACAAAAAAATAGCGTATTTCCCACGGCAGGAAGTGCGGGATTGCCGGGAAATTTCCGCGGCAATTCCGCAACGTGTGATCTTAGCCTAAGATGGCGAAAGTAGCGAACTCTGTTATCAGCAGAGTCGCTAAAATAAAACCCGTACGCGCGTGGCAGTTAGTGCGAACTCTGTTAATCCCCAGAGCCGCTAACAGGAATGCACAGCTTATATGGCATAAGTACGAACTCACTTAACTACAGTGAGCCGCAAAGTAAAAGTGGGCGCTGAACCAGCGTTATAAAGCGAACCCTGTTCCGTCACAGAGCCCCTGAGACAAAGACTGTGTCCTGTTAGACTCACAGGGATACACAGATAAATGCTGTGCGGATAGCAGTCCGTGATCATGCAGAAAGCAACGCAATCAAGCAATTCCTCACCGGAGATGCCAGTATTCTAGGGCTTATTTCAGCCAAGCCCTAACCACGTGCACCCAAATCTCCTCACCGGAGAAGCCGGTATTCTAGGAGCTTATTTCAGCCGAGCCCTAACCACATGCGTACATGATCACACTGGCGCAAAGCACATAATGCAATAGATACTAAGCATGGCGGCCCAGCCATGCCACCCTTTTATAGTAACAGCTACAGGACCTGCCAGAAAGAGGACCAATGGAAACTGTTCCAAAACACATGTAGTTTCAGGATCTTCCTGGCAGACCAATAGGAGCTGCTGCAGTGCCTGAACATGTGACCCTGATCTCCAATGAGAGATCTTACCTGGGCATGCTCAGAAGGGGAAACGCAGGACTTCGTCCTAAAGACGTCTGCTCCAGCACTGGCTATAATAGAAGATCCAGAAGGGGCAGCAGCAAGTATCTGCACAGTATTGGAATGGGCAAGACGCTGGGGACCGAGTCTCTGCTGAGCAGGTTCCACTGCAGCGGAGATGGATGGGGGGACGCAGCGGGACTGGTTCGAGACTCCCCTTGTGCAGCAGCGGGAACTCAAACCTAACACCCGTTGGCCCGAATACATCCCCGAATGGTCTGGGTATATAAACAACCAGATATTTGGGTCACGGTTCACCCCGTACACATACTCTTTGGTCGGGCAAAGGAATCACTGACGTAGAGCTGGACCCAGAGGAGGAAGACCATGGGTGGGGGTACCCTCCTGGGTCTGGGATCACAGGTATCGTCTGCAAACCCTACACCGACTAGTGCAGACCAATCTCCAAGACTGGAACACATGAAAAGGCCACATCACAGCCTAGTGGATTTCAAAAAGGAGACCACGTGCTGTATGGACCAGTGGCCCCAAAGCAAATTGAGTCACTGATGGCAAGAAAGCACCTCCCGGATACTATGATGAGTAAGTCCTGACAGGCCCAGTATATGAGATACAATCGTAGAAAGGAGAGGACCATCCCATCCGGACAGTACACGCAATATGTTACAACCCTGTACATCCACAGACCACGAGCAGGCCGAGACCCTTCCGCAGGTCCCAGACCCTCCAGCAGCCGTCTGGAATGAAGACAACAAAGAGGACCTTCCTGTGAGAACAGCGGACACCTCCAGGGGCGTTGCCCTCGCGACTCCAGTCAACCAGCCATCTGCCACCACCCAGAGGACTCCATCCCGACCATTGAACCGCGACGCTCGAGCAGTCTACAGCAGGCAAACCCCCCAAGTGATATGAACAGGATCAGTTCGTGTGGCAGAAACAGCTTCAGTACCGAATGTTGACACGAAACCCCCCAAACCTCGCCCGAGGACTGGCGAGCTCGAAGGATGGGGGAATGTAGGAGAGAGTCCCGCTGTGTGACCAGGCCGGAACCAAGGGGGCTGTCACTTAAGTTTCTAGGGGGAAGGTTCCCAGGGGAAGAAACTGCATGATGACCAGAGACTGTTATGGAAGGTACGGGGGCGGGGCGAGATAAAAGGAGCACAGAAGACCAGCAAGGGGCACTTGACCAGAGACAAGACGAGAGGCAGGAAGGAGGAACTGATGGGGGTTGGAAAGCATGACAAAGCCAGTGACAGGGACTCATGTGGCTCAGGGAGAGGACGATCCCGAGCGGAGTGAAGAGGCAGGAGAACTCTGCCACCCACGGCCGCAACTGCCCCGTTTCAGCCCGTGGCTGCGGCCCATGCGCTGCCATCCGCGGCCGCCACTGCTTCACTCCAGCCGCGGTGCGGCCTGTGCACTGTCACCTGTGGCCGCCGCTGCCCCGTTCCAGCCCGCAGTAGCGGCTCATGCGCTGCCATCCGCGGCCCCGACTGCCCCGCACCATCCCGCGGCTGTGGCCTGCATGACAGTATCCGCGGGCTGCCGCCATCTCACCTCCGAGAGGGGCGGACTTAAACACCTGGGAACTTCTCCAGGGCCTGTTGTGCCCCATCTGCACTGGGTGTGGAACGCCCAAAACATACGACAGCTCCTTGTCGGTTTGGCCTAGTGGCTGCGACGCCGAACGGACATCTCTGGACAACAGCTCTGCCAGACGTCAGAGAAGGATAAATGGACACTCGTTAACTGTTAGTTATAGTCCTAGGACCTTTAGACGCCCTATTGCGGCCTTATAGTCGTGGCACCTGCCTGATAGCCGTTTGCTCAGTTAATTGTGTATTGTTGTATACTTTCCTGCGAGGAGAACGTTGTCAGCTTACTTGTTATCCCTATAACTCCTATATAAAGGTTCAGTTTAAGCTTGCTCCGTCTCCGACTCGTCACTGCAACCCGCGTTCCTGAGAATACCACACCCACACCGCTCCCGGCAATTTAACCTCCTGAATGCTGCGATTAATAGCAATTGCAGCTTTAGAAGTCAGTCAGAGGGAGTGAGACCTTGACTAGCGCACCACCACAGCCTCTTTACGGGGGTCTGATCATTGCCATTGTGACCTAATATCTCATGATGGCATCCGGGTCACAGGCTATGGCAAGCCCCTCAGACAATGCGCAGAGCGTGTCCTCAGTGGCTTGTGTCAGTACAGCATTGACAGTTATAAACCATTGCAATGCTCCTGCATTGCAGTGATTTATAACAATGATTAGGCTACTGAAAGTGAAAGTTCCTAGTGGTGCAAAGTAAAAGTTACATAAAAAGTAAAATGAAAATTATAAATTTTTTTTTAAATCAGGAATATTAAAAAATATATAAAATATCTTGTACTGACAAATTCCTATTTTTATGTAAAAAATAAACATTATAAAGTACACTTTTGGTATCACCGTGTTCGTGATGACCAGCCCCATAAAACTGTCCTATAGTTAACCCCTTCAGTGAAACCATAAAAAATAAAAGCAGGGCAAAAAATATGCTTTTTCATCATAT